>PVKA01011005.1:0-62404 GCA_004027165.1 Ctenomys sociabilis | reverse complement strand
CCATTCACTTTGCCTTATCTGACTCAATTGATTTTACTTGTTGTACGTTTCCTTTTGTATTTCTGCTTTTCGCTTGTTATACTAGGGAGACTATATGATATTTACACATGTGTGTCTGGTTTATTTCACTTATGAGTATATGTTCAAGTGGCATCCACTTCAGTATAAATGCTTCAAACTTATCATTCTTAATAGCTGAATAATACTCCATTATATAGAAATACCACATCTTTTTCAACCATTCCAGCAGAAAAGTATAAAAATGAAGTATCGTGAGCCCATAATATTAAGCTGAGCTGTAAATGGATATGATCGACAATTTCTTTGAATAACTCACTATGGTTGCAGAATGCTGGACTGTGTTGGATTGTGGTGTTGAGTTCAAGCACCTAAGTTAGTTGAATGTCAATGGAGTGCCCACTTGTGACAGGTGTAGACAAAGGAATGGTTGTAGAAGGAAAAAACCATGATGTGTGTGTATAGACAGTACAGTTGGGATAGATAACCCTATGCTTCTACATAATTCAATGAGAGGCAAGATCTGCACTAATGGTGGTTGAACAGGATATTATGTCGGCTTTTAGTACTATGGTCATCCACTAGGTAAATAATTATTGAATTTTTGATATAATTCAGGTATAAAAAAATAAGATAAGTAAGCAACTACACTCTTAATTTACTGATAAAAGATATCTGCTAAAATAATATCTGTAAATATCATATCATGTATGCACCTTGTACAATACCAAAACATTATGAAAACAGTTTGCAATGTATTAATTCATCGAATCTGTATGGTTAAGGTGTCTTGAAACTGTCTGATTGACATTTGTATTTTAATAAAATAAAAATAAATGAAAAAAAAAAAAAAAAAAAAAAGAAGCCTAAGTGTGCTTTTAGAGGTGTAACATGCAACCAAAAGCATGGTAGGGAGATCAAGTCCCTGGGCTTCAAGCTTAGGTCACATTTGCCAGGTTAGAATTTAGCCCAGAGAGGCTGGGGAGATAGTTCAGCAGTCTAAGTACCTGCCTGACAAGCTCAAGGACCTGGGTTTAATCCCTGATACTACCTACTGAGCCAGCCACCGAAACTGGGTGTGGTGTGTAGGCTTTTAATCCCAGCACTGGGGAGGCTGAGACAGGAGGGATCACTACAAGTCAGAGCTGCTTAGTGAGATCCTGTAAAGAAATAAAAGATTAAAAACAAATAAAAAAGAATTTCACCCAGAAAGAAGATGGAAGGCATACATGTTAAAGGAACCATTTGAGCAGAGGACACTATGGGGCTATCGTAGGGCAATGAGGGTTTTTTTCTCTTTTTTTTTTTTTTTTTTCAGTGAAAGCCAATTCCTACCAGCAAACTAGAAAGGTCTAGTTTGGGGCCAGACCTGACCTCAGGTCTATTGCCATTCTAGGTGGGAAAAAAGTGCTCTCCCTAAGATGTTTGACCACAGAGAACTTTCTATTTTGTATTGCAAAGAAAATAGCTTTGAATTATTTTCCCTAGAGTTTGTTTTGGTAAACCTAGTTTAGGGATAGTATAAGCTAAAAAATTTTTATTTAAGTCTGAGAAATAAACAGGACTTCGTTATCAGATTTCTTAATATCTTTAGTATGCCTTATCATTTTTTGGAGGTGGGTTAACCATTTGTCATTTCCAAAATATACAAGACAGTAGAATTTGAATTGGATACAAACTTGGTTTGCCTTGTTGGAAACCCTTGACTTTCCTCACTTCCTCAAGGTGCTCTTACCTAGTACTCTCTGTATAATAAAGTTCCTGTTCTTTCATAGAGTCATATAATCCACGACCCTGAGCTCTGTTCATGATTAAGTTGTCTCTCCATGTCTGTGCTTATAGAAAATGCTTTAACCACATGGGTCCTAAGCTGCCACCTCGGGGAGGGGGTGGATGGTACAACCTAGAGGTTCTGGGAAGAGTTAGCTCATTGAGAGGTAAGCCTTGATTAATTAAAAAAAGGGAGGGTACCATGTACTGCTCCAATACTTGCTTTCTCTTGAGTACTTCTCAGAGAAGTTACATAAGCCTGGGCATATATATACCTCAAGTGGCCTGAAGTGTCTTTGAGTTTGTGTCATTGTTATGTTTTGAGTGGTCAATTATTTCATATCTATTTCTTTACCTCCTTCTGCCCTAGCTGGCACTTCCAAATAATATGTTGCATTTATTCCTTGCTTCAGGCTCTGATTTCTGAAACATCTGGGCAAAGACACTGAACATCTGAGATTTATGTTTCCTAGGACTGAATTTGGAAAATGGCGTGCTGACCAGGGAAATCAAATGTTAAACAGAACCAATTTTGCAATAATTCATAGAACAAAATAGGGTGTACAAACAGGATGGGAAATGTCCAATTAGAAGCTGATAGGAGGTTAGAATAGAAGAACTGGAGGTAATGATTTTAGGATAAATTTCCTACAGATAGTTGACAAAGGGATGAGATGTAGGCAGTTATGCCACAGGAGGAATTTGATAAAAACTTAGAGCAAAAAGACAAAGAGGCAAAAGAGGAGTTATCTAGATAGAGAAAGGGTTGACCTGGGAAACAAGAGCAGTCTCAGGGGACAGAGAACCACTGAGGACATTGGGAAATAAATTGGTCCAGGCCCTGAATTGTTAATGTGTTGCCAGTGGTGAGTGAAACAGGCCAGCGGGTTTTGAGCCCTAAGTAGGTAGAGTGGGTGGTGTGTAGGCAACACTAAAATCTGAAGTTCGATAAGGAGGGAAGAATGTGACAGCTAGTACATTAGAGCTAAATAAAGAACAAGGAAGGTGGAATGGAAAAGAAACTCTAAAAACTCTAGCCTTTGCCTCTAAGGGTGTGATATAATTTTTGTTGGTGGAAAATTTATTTTTTCTTCTACTTTCAGAGACTGGTAGCAAAGTGATTAGAAGAAAGGCTGATATGTTGGAACATGTATCATTTCTTTGTTGCTAAAAGAGATGAAGAGTTCATAGCTGTTTGATTTAGTAAAAACACTAAGGAGTTGTTGAATATGAAAATATGAATTTAAGCTCTGATTGGGTGGAAGAAAGCTCAATTGTGATGCTAAAAAAAAATAAGAGGAATTGGTTTTGTGGTTGGGACTGGCCTAGGAGAGAAACTGAGAGGTACATGGAGTCATTAGAGGAACAGGAAAAAACTTCTTCATAGATTCACATTCCCTGATGAGTGACATACACATGGATGCCTTGATGGAGTGATGGGTATAAGGGAAGAACTTAAATCACACAATGAACTAGGGTTTAGTGGGGCAACATACAAAATGAAGGAACCTGTCATGGGCTGAAAGTTATCAGTGGGAACCAGTATGTCCCAATGAAGTGGCTGTGAGGATGTGTTATTTGGAAATAAGCAAAACTGAAGAAGGCTGGTATCCCCGTATGTGTCAAAGGACGGCAGGAGAATTTTACAACAGTTTCCAAGGACAGAGTAACCAAGTCATCTGAGTGTCTTGGGGGTTAAAGGAGTCACTACAGATAGTTGTTGCACTTTAGCAAAGAAGTGGCAGGGCTAGAGATATCTGAGAGTGCCTGGGTAATGATTGTTTAGCTTTATTAGAGATTTTAAGCAATAAGGGTCCAGGTAGAGTTGGCTGGCATTATAGTATATCAGTCAGCATGATTTCTAGCTCTAGGAAAGAGGAGGCCAAGGAAAGGACCATGGATACAGTGGGTCTTAGCATGGTGGATATGGACCAAGGTCTTGTCAGGAAATAATTCTTGGTTGTATCTGAAAACCTTGCTGTAAGGGTAAGTTAGCTAAGTCCTTGTTTTGAAAACTGTGCCTGTCAACCAAGTGAAAAGGGAACAATTGAGGAAAATTAAACATTAAAAACAACCAGTTTTGCAATAATTCACACAGTTGACAGAGTGCAGGAAGGTGGCAAAGAATAGTGGCAGGAAAGGACTTGGACAATATAAAATTTTAAGTATTTGCTGCTCATATTAGTTGAGTGTTCTGCAGAGAAATGAAATCTTCCTGCATTTCCATGAAGATAGGTACAAATTGACTCTTGTGATTATGGAGGTTCGCAAGTTCTGGGGTCAGCATTGTGCTCACTAGAGACATAGGAAGGTTGATGATGGGAAGGGGTAGCTCGAAGCCTGAGAACTAGTGGTTGATTACAGTCTGTCTCTGAAGGTGTGAGAACTAAACATGCCAAAAACAGAAGGCAATTGATGTACCCATTCAAACAGGGAGGCCTGGTGTGTACAGTCCCAGTTTTCTTTGCCTTTTTCGTATTTAGGTGCTAAACAGATTTGATGGTACCATCTATCTATGTTGAGGATGGTCTTCTGCCTCATTTTTTTTCTACCTATTCAAGTGATAGTGTCTTCTAAAAATACCCTCCTGAACACACCCAGAAATATGTATAATCTGATAACTGGGTATCCATGCCATGAGAAACAGTCTATCACACTGCTCCTAGACTATTCTTCGATTATCATCCAGCATCCAGGTGCACATTGTATCTTTCCATCTGAAGGAACATTCTGGAACATGGAGCCAGGTCTTCTCTTATATGTTCTCTGTAGCTGATACAATGTCTTCCATGCACTAAATGTTCAATAAAAATGTGTTGGATGCCTCATTGATCTAATAAACTTATGTCTGCCAATACAGAATTGCTCTTGAAACCTTGTGGGTCAATCAATTCTTTGTAAATTGAACCTTATTTCAAATGTAGTGGGGATGTTCAGCATCTTAAGAATCTCTAGTTGAATCTTATGAATCCAAGAGTCTTTTTCTCTATTGTTCTCATTTTGCAGATGAGGAATCTGAGTTACTGAGAAATTAAATGACTTGTCACAGTCTGATTTGTCAGTCATACGTTAAATTTCTTTAAAATGTATATCTACTTTATGGGTCAGGAATAACTAGATGAAAAGCCCAGCTACCAAATTTATGGCATTAGGTTAATAGCATCATATTGTTGAAAGTACTTATCTTTATTCTACATATATTAGGTTTGCTGAAATTAAAGCATTATTTCAGTAATACTCTAATGATGTAGGCTGAAATATTTTGCAGTTCATGGCAAGTTAAGAACACAAGTAAAACAGACATAAAGTTTCCAGTCAAGAAAATTATCTTTTCACAGTCAGCATTTCGTTTTTCTTCTGTGACACGTGTGCTGATGATGAATGTGCCAGACGGGTGTGGGTCCTGGTTTCCTACAGGATATGTTCCTATATTCACTGTTGAAGTGACAAAAATCTTTTTCAGTCAGTGGTTTAATGTTAAGTGTGAGAAAAATGTTGGCAAAGATTTAGTGAAACCTTTTGACACCTTACTGATTGAATTATTCATTTTAAATTGATCGTGTTTTATCAACATCTGTATTGAGTTGATTTAGTTTTTGCTTGCTGTGCTCTAGAAAGTAATTTATTAGATGTGTGACACTTCTGAGAAAATACTGAAGCTACTTTAGATCACTATTTTGGGTGGTTCAAATAAAAGAATCAAGGCATACATTTCATTTCCTATCTTCTTTATTGGTAGTCATTTTAAGATGCTTCTGCTTTTCAAAAATGATTCTAAAATTGTTCACTACAAAATAAGCTTTTTTAAAATTTTGGATTTTAGTATCTTGATATGGAACAATGCCTTGGATTTTGGGGATAAAATTAATTTGTATTAATATATCTAATAGCTTTCTTATTTTTTTTAATGATATCACCTCAAATCTTGTAGTAACTCATTAGAGTAGAAACTTTTGTACCCATTTAACAGCTGTGGAACCTGAGACTCAGTGAGGGCCCTTTGTCATCCATGTTTACCAGCCCTCCTCTATGGCTTTTCCATGGTTCTGGCTAACCAACACTTCTGCTGCATGCCTGCCCCGGACTTTTAGTTATCACATATGTTACTGTAGGCTGTTATGACCACTGTTTTTGGTTGAAAATGTTACAGTTTTTACACAGTAATCTATTGAATAAACATATTAGTTGCCCAGTAAGAATATTACAAATAAGTGGAATTGTTAGATGATGTAAGATGATGTTTCCACTTAGGCAGAAGTATGTTCTTTTTCTTATGTATTTGGTACAGGTTCTAGAGGATCTCACTATGTAGATTGGACTTGTAGTAATTCTCCTGTTTTCAGCTCCCAAGTGCTGGGATCGCACCAGGCCAAGTCTGGATCACCACGGCATGATGGGGATCGAACCCTGGCCACTGTGCTCTGCCTAAGCAGGCGCTTTAGTCCGCTGAACTATCTGGCTGGACCAGTCAGAGGTACATTCTTGATGGTATGATTTGAAAGTATGATTTTATGGTAGCATAGATATAAATATTAGGGGAAAGAACATAAGCTACACATAGATTGTAAACTTGAAAACCCGAACTGAAATGTGTAACTTGGATCAGGAAGTTTCAGGTAGTGCTCCCAGACATTGTGGGTATCTGTTCAGAGTTTTCATCTGTTAGGCATATCCTTGAGTAAAAGCTGAATTTTAATTCATTTGGAATAAAGAAATGGATAAATTTTAAATTATACACTATTTCCTTTTTCCATTTTATTTACCATTCTATAACAAATTGAAATGTAAAGGAACAATGCTATACACAAAATAAAAGAGAGCTCAGATTATGGATAAAGTAGAAAATCAGACTGCAGAACACAAGTTTAATGTTTTCAAATTATATGAAAATTTAAAAGAAACTATCAAAAACTGAACCAACAATTTAGAGATTCTGGTAGCTTCTAAAAAATGAGTACTAATCAATTTGTAGATACTGAGTTGCAATACTTTGTTTTATGCAAAAGAAATCTATTAATTAAAATTGAATGTCTTTTGAGGAACATCACTAGTTTCTAATAAATCTGTGTGGTATCTGATAGTTCCTTTTAGTAATTCTCAACTTTAGCCCAATATTGAAGTCACAAGGCAAGCTTAAAAGATATTAATGATAGTCTCACCTCTGGACAGGCAGATTTGATGGGTCTTGGGCAAGGGCTAGCTGTCAGTATTTAAAAAAAATACTTCTCAGGGGATGTTCATGTTCATAAGCAAGAGCAATGTTTATATTATCATTCTTCAATCTTATTTGTTATTTTTTAAAGGTAGCTTTCCGTACTTTAACATCTTGACTTTAGAGTTGTAATATTCCAAGGAAGGCAGCTCACATTAACTTATAGGCAATTCAAGGTGTTAACCTTTATCTGTACACTTTTTACGTTTTAGATGGCAGTTACTATGAGGCTTACCCCTTTCCTTTCACAGCATCATAATACGAAGGCCAGGACTTAAGATTTTGAAACATCCCTATAGATCCTTTTTAAACTGCTCTGAACCTGCAGGCCATGGTTGGACCTGGCTCTTAATTCTGTACTTTCATCTCATTGACATGGAAAGAATCAGTGGCCACCCAGGGGAGGCCTCAAGTATATTAATTCTTTCTTGGATGTCCTTTATGTGTCGGCCCAGAGGCACTTGCATTGGGCACACTGTGAAAGTCATACAATTAAAGAAATATTTAGCCGGGCGTGGTGGCGCATGCCTATAATCCCAGCACTCGGGAGGCTGAGGCAGGAGGATTGTTGTGAGTTCGAGACCAGCCTGAGCTACAAAGTGAGCCAGCCTGAACTGTATAGTGAGACCCTGTCTCAAAAAGACAAAAAAAAAAAAAAAAAAAAAAAAAAAAAAAGAAATATTTCGCAGTGGCTGTACATTTTGACATTCAGAAAAACAAATCACAGTAATATTTGGATCTTCTTTTGAAACACCAGCCAAATATTGCCTATAAGATATATTGGTAGAATGTGCAGCAAGCATACTGCGCTGATGGCTGGAGAAGTGTTAATCATCAGGATGAGGCCCAGCAGCTGGACACTGTTGCTAGGAACTGTGTCCATTTGGTGAGTATATGTGTATTATTGTCTTTGCATTTCAGACTTTAGGTTCATTTTTAAAATGCTTGAAAAATTTGTTCAAAAAGAAGACTTATTTAATCACAAACTGTGGTAGCATGCTAGAATCAGATTTAATAAACCTGGTGTGAGGTACAAAGCTTGAAAGAATTGATGTACATAAATTTTGACAAAAGGCTGCTTTTGGTGCCCTGATACAAGGTATAACCAGTGCAATTAATACACATAAACAAATTAATATATTTTTACTATTTGTGGAAATTAGAGTTTTGAAAGTAGGAAGGCCTATGTATCACTGTCTGCTCTATTTTTGGAAGTAATGGGGGAAGTGTTTCAACCTGATTACTGCCTGTGGAGTGAGGAATTTCTTAGTATTTGACTGACCACCTGCTGATACTTTATTTCCTTAGAGCTCCTCAAGTTATTATAAGAATCACCCAGTAGTTAGAAATCCAAATGATGTCTCACTATAAAATGTCAGCTTTCTATCGTAAAAGATTATGCACCATTTAAAAATATAATTGCCCTCCCCCACCTCACAGTCAAACATTTCAGAATAACAAATTCTTGTAAAATGAGAAGGAGCATTCAAGGTTCAAGCTTTGCAAATTTGAAAAACTGCCTTCTACTTTAAATCTTTTAATAGCCCAGATAATTATAACTCCTCTCACTGCCCTTTTCTTTCTCTCTACCTCCCGGTCATTCTTACAACATTTTAATGATGTTGTTTGTGTGTTGCTGCTGATGAATTCTGCCAAGTGAAGGTTATTTATTTATTTTTCCCTGAGCTGCATTTTATCCTCTGTTTACTTTTCTTGGTGTTCTATTTCCTTTCTTAACTGTTCCCAGACATTCCTTTCCATGCCATTGTATAATGCACAGCAGGCTGGTGAAGCATGGAGACTCTTGCTGTGAGAATCCTGCATGGGTAAATGTCACTGCTTCATACAATAGAGAACTTGGGCAGATCTTATTGTAGCAACACAGGAAACAACTTAGATGGTCACATCTTAACACTGTATCTGATTATTAAGAAATACAGACTAGTGATATGCTTTAAAACTAGTTTTTAAGGGCCAGCCAAATAGCTCAGCAGATTAAAGAGCCTGCAAACAGGTATAGGTATGCTGGCCCCGCCCCCAGGGCATGCGGGGATGGCAATTGAGATGGGGCATGGTAGTGTGTGCCCGTAATCACAACTGTTGGGAGGCTGTAAACAGGCGGATCGCTATGAGTCCAATCTAGTAGTGAGACCCTGAATGCCCTATAGACCCTTCCCTAAAAATAGAAAAATAAATAAATAAAACTAGTTTTAATACCTTAGTTGTTGACACCTTTGAGGTGATGGTGAAAACTAGCCAATGAGTAAGCTAGAGTCTGTGTCCTCCTACCCCTTCCCAACAGTTACAGGATGCTATGAAGTTGATTGAGAGGGATACTTAGGAAAAGATGTCACCTATAAAGACATAGTTGACACAGGAGAAATGTATGCGGTGATTAGAGCTTAATGGAAGTATAGAAGAGAATCCCACCTTTGCCCTAATTATTAGTGAGCATTAGTTCATGTGACATCTGTAATGACAAGCTAAAATGTTAGGCCTTTTGGGAGGGATTGCTGTTGTTCAGGCTTCAATCCAGGGCCTTCACACTGAGCTGCACTTCCAACTTTTTTTTTCACGTTTTATTTTGAGGCAAGGTCTCCCTACTTCACTAAGTTGTCCAGAGTAGGATCAAGATTGTGATATTCTTTAGACTCCCAAATTTCTCGAACTTCAGTTGTTTGCCACCACACCTGGAAAGATACTGTTTAAGAGATTCATTCATCTTAAAATTAATGTCCAAAGGAGTAGTCCTTTCCTTGCAAGCACCTGAGGACTTCTGAAAAGAGTGTTCTGCTTTCATTTCTTTGAAGCAGTCTCTCCCATGTGCCTTACACCAGGACAGGCTTGTGCCACGCACTGGAGGCAACTGGGGCCTGTCTCCACCTCCTCCTGTCCCTTAGGGCTGAGAATGACATATAATCCAGATGAGCATGACTTTATTTAACTTTACTCAAAGATAGTGGCAACTGTTAGAGTTCATTTTGGCATAATTGCACTTGTTTTGAAGATTATTTTGAACAATGAAACATTCTCAGGCTGTTTTCCATTCTTGTTCTCAATGTATTGACCAGCCTCCACTCACAGATATGGTTCAAAAGAACGGTATCCATGGCTACTGGGGAAAGCCTTTTCACTTCTAAGAATGCATGCATGTCCAAAGCTGAGCCACTCCACCCACCATCCACTTCTTCAGCATCCCTTTCCTTGCTCTGACTGCTGTGCTGGCCACTGCTGGTATCCCAGGAAGAAGCTGTTGTCAGGAAGTCAGCTGACACAGTGGGTAACAAATGTGCTAGCCTTGGATGTGGCTTTCCATCTTCCAAGATATGTAATTTTGGGCATATTTGTTAGCCTCTCTGTCCCTGTTTCCTCACTGGTAAAAGAATGAAAATAGTAGAACTTAGTATGCTTAGCAAAATTAAAGTAATTTCTAAGTGTATTTAGGACAGGGTCTATAGGGTCTAACTGTAGATCAGACTCAGTGATTCTCCTGCTTTCAGCCTCCCAAGTGCTGGGATTATAGGTGTGTGCCACCAGCCCATCTTAAGTGTAGTATTTTTAGTAGGAATATATTGAGACTAAATTTATAGCTATAGAATCTACTTGTTTAAAATATATAATTCAGGATATTTATATTTATATTTATATTTCTGTGACAGTTACTATAATCTAATTTAGCATATGGGTAGAAGAAACTTTTGTATGTATAACTGTCATTTACTGCCCCTCCTCCCTTTCTGCTGTGCTTCCCTATCCGTTATTAACTACTAATATTTTTTGTCCATATACATAGACTTATTCCAGATTTTCAAATTAATGCAGCCATATAGTATGTATCCCTTTGTCATTGGTTTCATCCACTTAACATATTTCTAAGATTCATCCATGCTGCAACCTGTAAGAATATTTGATTTGACCTGACAATACTGTATACTGTACACCAGACTATTTGAGTTGTTTCCAGTTTTGCTTATGAATAGTGTAATTATGAACATTTGTGTGTAGGTTTTTGGTTGACATGTGTTTGCATTTCTCTTGTGTGTGGGATTTTGAAATTTTTGTGTCATATGGTAACTGAATATTTGATATTTTAAACAACTTCTCAGATATTTCCATTTTCCATTCCCATTAGTAATGTAAGAAGGATCCAGTTTTCCCCACACTTCTTCATTACTGGTTATCATCTTTTTCTTTTGGCAGTACTGAGGGCTGAACCCAGGGCCTTGTGAATGCTAGGCAACGGCTGTATCATGGAGTTGTGTTCCTAGCTCTGTTTATCACTTATGAAATAAACATTCTAGTGCATGGTTTGGTGGTTGAGAGATCTCATTATTTATGATTATTTTATTTGAGTTTTCAAAATGGCTACTATCAAACAGTTTTGATGTAGTTATTAAATAAGGCTATGGATTGTAAGGTAATAGCTTATTGTTTAAAAGATGACATAGAAGAGATTTCAGCTGCTACTTTTACAATATCTAAAGCAATGACAAGATGACAATTTTTAAGCTACCCCTAGTTTTTTAATTAAAATAAAATGTCAATTAGATAATGCTTAGTCATGGTTAATATTAAGGGTTTAGATATTTTCCTGGTATACTTATGTGTAGAGTGATCATTTTCTTTGGTTTGATCTCTCCTTGTTTTTGTGTTTTGATTTTTAAAAAAATGTTGTTTGGTAGTATGTTAAATATCTTGATGCTACACAGTGATTTCCAATTTGTACTCAGCCACTTTTAGCAGATTGAAGTTGGGTGCAGCCACTTTTTTCCAAATTATGTTTTTTTTCTTCCATTTTAACTGGTAATTTTTGAAATAACTAAGTAACATTACTTTTTCCATGACATTGGTAAATTTGTGTTATTCTCCCTGTAAGAGATTATATATTTTCTTTTCTTTCTGTATTCAGAACAGGGTACAGGGTCTCACTATGTAGATTGGACTCATAGTGATTCTCTTGTATTCAGCTCTCAAGTGCTGGGATTACAGGCGCACGCCACCATACCCAGTCTCAATCTCCATCTCAGTGTGTCCTGTGGGTGGGGATGGAATGGCAGGCTGGAGAGCGAAACCTAGCTGCTGCGCTTTGCCTAAGCAGGCACTTCAGTCTGCTGAGTTATCAGGCTGGCCCTTATATTTTCACTTGTGTGCCACATTTTATCTATTCATTGAATTTTCCCTGCAGAGAACATATAACTAATGCATTGATTATCTTTGATCACTTTTGTAATACTGGTTACCAGATGGACATTGGCATGAAATATATGTAATTTCTTTTAACACAAAACATGAAGTGCTCCCCAGATATAAAATTTGCTAGCCTTAATTTTAGTATTTAATTATACAATTATAATACTATTCTTTGTTGGTTTATATTGAGCCCAAAGGACAGTGGTATGATGATTGAATTAATTAGATAATAGGGTTTGTTTTCAACTCCATTGTGTGACTTCCATTGAATTACTTAATCCTTCTCTGGCTCAGCTTTTTTGACCTATAGAATGAATATCAAAAAGAAAATTACTACCTATATGATCGGTTATTGTGGGAACATTTCAGATATTTGTTAAAACATTTCCTTCTAGATACTAACAAAGTGCTCAGTAATTATTAGATAGTTTCAGTAACACCAATAGGGGGCTTTCTCCCATGTGGCTAGGAGATAAGGTGCACATGGAGCATTAAGTGGCAATAGATTTGAAATTTTAGTAACAAATAGTCAATCTCCTCAGCATAGTAATTCATATCAGAGAATGAGTTTTAAACTACCACAGGTTATTAGGATAGACAGTCATGTACATAAAGTATATTGAATCAGGTAGTCAAAGAGGTATTTCTACGTCTAAGACAGTGGATAGATGAATGCACTGAGGATTTTTTTTTAATTTTACCATTTATTTTATTTTATTTAAGAACAAATACCAATAAGACAGTTTCAAATCAAATTAGTAGGACAAACTCAATAATTAATACATTGCATATTGTTTGTTTGTTTGATTGTTTTTGTGGAACCGAGGATTGAACTCAAGCCATCGCACTTCCCAGGGAAGTGCTTTTTCCGCTGAGCCATCAAAGCTTGTACATTGCATATTGTTTTCATAGTGGTTTTTTGTTGTACAAGGTACATACATGGTATTCTCTTTACAAACGCTATTAGAGCAGATGCCTCTAATCAATGAATTAAGAGAATGTAGCTGTATACCTTTTTTAAAAGCACAATTATATCAGTTTCAATAATTAATACTTTTTACATTGTTATCTTCCTAGTGGTTATCCATAATACAAAAAGCAGACAGGATATCCTGTCTAAACACTATTAATGCAAATCTTTCTTCTCATAAAATTATGCAAAAGAACTGCATATTTATCCTAACTGTACTATTTATACAAACACAGAATGGTTCTTCCTTTGTATCACCGCTTTTTTTTTTTGTTTAGTCCTGTAAAAGATGGGCATTCTATTGTCGTTCAATTATTATAGGTGCTTGATTTCAGCGAAACAATCCAATACAGTCCAGCAGTCCACAATAGCAGTGGGTTATCTGAAGTTGTTGACTAGAGCCATTTACAGCTCAGCTTATTATTATGGCCTTATTTTATATACCTCCTTTTTATACTTTTGTGCTGGATGGTTAAGACTGAGATAAAGCAAGACCTATATAATAAAAAATGTAACTGTTGTATCTGATGAGGTCAGTCAAGTCCCCTTAGGGTTTATCCTATAACCCTATAACTCACTTTGTAGATCCTTTGTCAGTGTTAGCCATGTGGATGAGTCACAGCCATTGCTTGATGAGTTTGCTCTCTGTGAAAGCCTGAAAGAGAGTTTCTCTCCATGTGACTCTCCTTAGCCACACTATAGATCATCTGTCACATTCCTCTGTGGCTCCATAATCTCCTTGATTAGAAAATTTGGGACACAACTGAGTTCCATGATGTTACAGTGCAGGTTCTCCTATGTCCTGAGTCTTCAGTGACCTTGAAAGGCTAGAGCCAAAATGTTGCCTGACCTTGCATTTCTCCAATTTTTGATCTGCAAACTTAGGTTGTTAACCATCCAGAAGAGAAGCTGATTAGTATCCTGTAACATATACAGTTCAGTTTACCCTATCTGACCAAATTCTTTTTAGTTGTTACACCTTTCTATTTGTATTTCTTCTTTTGATTTCTTATGCTAGGTAGACTATACGATATTTGCACATGTGTGTCTCGTTTATTTCACTTATGAGTATATGTTCCAGTGGCATCCACTTCAATATAAATGCTTCAAGTTTCTTTATAGCTGAGTAATACTCCATTGTATAAAAATACCACAGCTTTTTCAGCCATTCCTTGTGTGAAGGGCATCCTGGTTGTTTCCAAGTTTCTGCTATTACAAATTGTGCTGCTATAAAGATAGGTACACATCTATCACTATGATATGATTTTTTTCAGTTCCTCCAGGGAAATTCCCAGTAGGTGGATAGCTGACTTGAATGGGATTGCCAGTCCTAGTCTTTTGAGGAATCTCCACACTGATCTACACAATGGTTGTACCAGTCCACATTTCCACCTGCAGTGGAGAAGTGTTCCCTTTTCCGCACATCCTCTCCAACATTTGTTGTTGGTTGATTTCCTTATGATAGCCATTCTTTCTGGAGTGAGATGGTATCTCAGTGTTGTTTTAACTTGCATTTCATGGATGACTAGTAATGTGGAACATTTTTACATACGTTTATTTGCTTCTTTAATTTCACCTTGAGAAGTGTGTATTCATTTCAGATGCCCATTTCTGAATTGGGTCTTTAAATTTGAGGGCCATAATGTATCTTAGTTCTTTAAAATTCTAGAGAGCAGAACTTTGCCTGAGTGCTTATTAGTTACAATTTTTTTAAAAAAATTGTGCGTTGTCTTTGTACTTTGTTGATAATTTCTTTTGACATGCAAAAACTTCTCAATAAGAGTTGATCCCAGTTGTTATTTCTTTCAAGTGTTTCCCGTGTAAATGCATGTTTGTTAATGAACTCTTTGCCGACCTCTATGTCTTCAAGAGTTCCTCCTACTTTGTCTTCCAGGAGATTGTTTCTGTTTTAATGTTTAGATCTTTAATCCATTTTGACTTTAGCTTAGTGCATGGTGATAGAGCTGGGTCAAGCTTTAGTTTTCAGCATGTAGAAAGCCAGTTTTTGCAGCACCATTTGGTAAAGAAGCTATCTTTCCGTGAGCAGGTTTCATCCCTTTGTCAAAGATCAGGTGGCTGCATGTGTTCATAGAGGCCTCTGCATATTCTTATCTATTCCATTGATCCTCAGGTCTATTTCGCTGCCAATACCATGTTGATTTTATCACAGTGGCTTTGTAGTATAATTTCAATTCAGGAATTGCGATGCCTCCTGCCTTGTCTTTGTTGGCTAAGATTGCCTTTGTTATTTTAGGTCTTTTCTGGTTCCAAATAAATTTTAGGAACGATTTCTCTAGGTCTGGGACATATATTGGTGGCAGTTGGATAGGGATTGCATTAAATCTGTACAACAATTTTGGGAGTGTGGCCATGTTCACGATGTTGGTTCTTCCTAACCAGGAGCAGGCACTCTCTTTCCATTTTCCGAAATCCTCTATAATCTCTTTTCTAAGAGTGTTGTAATTTTCTATGAAAAGATCTTTGACTTCCTTGGTTAAGTGTATTCCAAGGTATTCATTTTCCATGGTGCTATTGTAAAAGGTATTGTTTCTATAGTTTTCCTCTCAGTGTGTTTGTTATCTGTGTAGAGGAATGCTATTGACTTTTGAGTATTGACTTTGTATCCTGCTGTGCTACTGAATTTCCATATCAATTGTTGTACCTTCTTGCTTAAGTTTCTTGGGTTTCCAAGTAAAGTATCATATCATCTGCAAATAGTGATTATTTAAATTCTTCTTTGCCTATTCGTATTCCTTTTATTTCTCCATCTTTTCTAATGGCTGTTGCTAATGATTCCAAAACTATATTGAATAGGAAAGGTGATAGAGAATTTCCTGTCTTGTGCCAGATCTAAGAGTAAAAGATTTCAGTTTTTCCCCGTTTAGAATTATATTAGCCACTGGGTTGTCATAGATGGCTTTATCTAATTGAGGTAGAGGCCTTCTATTCCAATTTTCTTAGGACTTTGATCATGAATGAATGTTGGACTTTGTCAGAAGCTTTTTCTGCATCACTTGAGATGATCATGTGGTTTTTAGATTGCAGTATTAATATAGTGTATTACATTTATAGATTTTTAAATTTTGAACCATCCTTGCATCCCTGGAGTGAATCCTACCTGGTCATGGTGTATGATCTTCTTGCTGGTTTGCTGTATTCTGTTTTCTAGGAGTTTATTGAAGATTTTTGCATCTGTATTCATGAGTGAGATTGATGTGTAGTTCTCTTTTATAGGTGTGCCTTTTCCTCATTTTGGAATCAGTATAATACTTTCCTCCAGAAATAATTTTGGGAGGACTTCTTTCTTATGAATTTCATTGAAGAATTTGAGGAGTGTAGGGATTATATCTTCTATAAATTTCTTGTTGAATTCAGCTGTGAATCCATGAGGACTGCACTTTTGTTTGTCGGCAGGCTTTTTATTCTGTTTCATAGTTTATTGGCTGTTATTGGCTTATTGAAAGTTGTTATATCTTCTTGATTCAGTTTTGGTAATTTGTACCTTTTGAGAAATCTGTCTATTTCTTCTGTGTCTTCTATTCTGTGACCATAAAGGTTCTCAAATTAGCTATTGATAATCTTCTGAATTTCTGCTGGGTCTGTGGTGATTTCACCCTTTTCATTCCTTATTGCTTGTATATGAAATTTTCTTTCCTGTTTTGGATGAGGTAAGCTAGGTGCTTACCAATTTTATTTAGTCTTTCAAAGAACCAACTTTTTGATTTGTTGATTCTTTGAACTGTTTTCTTCATCTCAATTGAATTGATTTCTGGTCTTATTTTAAGATTTCTTCCCATCTTTGGGCTCTGGATTTCGTTTGCCTTCCTTTTCTAGATGTCAGAGGTGCAACATTAAGTGTTTATTTGTTCCTGTTCTGTTTTCCTAATGTGCAACTTCTATGATTTTTCCCTCTGAGAACTGCTTTTATCACATCCCATAAATTCTGATAAGTTGTGCTTGAATTTTCATTGAATTGTAGATATTGTTGAATTTCTTGTTTACTTTTGTCTCTGACCCATTGATTGCTGAGTAAGGTGTTGTTTGATTTCCACGAATTTAGGGTTTTTTTTCTGGTTTCTTTTGTCATTTATTTTCAGTTACATTACACTGTGGTCAGATAATTTGGTATGGGATAATTTCTGCTTTCTTGCATATACTGAAGCATGACATATGGAATAGTATGTCATGTACAGATGATAAAATGACCCATGTACAGCTGAGAAAAATGTGTATTCAGCTGTGGTTGGGTGGAACATTCTGTATATGTGCACCAGGTCCATTTGTTCCAAGCTCTGGTTCAGTTCTGCTACTTCTTTTCTAATTTTTTGTCTGGTTGACCTATCATTTTGAGATAAAGGGGTAATAATTTCTCCTCTTATGGTTGTGGTATTGGACATTAGGTTTTTCATGTCCATTATGATTTGTCTTTTACAGTTGTGTGCTCCCATGTTTCGTGCATAGATATTTATGAGTGTTACCTCTTCCTCTTGAATTTTTCCCCTAACCGATATATAGTGGCCTTCTTTATTTTGTTTGAATGTTGTTGGTTTGAAGTTGAGACTGTCTGAGAACAGGATTGCTCCCCTTGCTTTTCTCTGAGGTGCTGGGGCATGTAGTATTATTTTCCATCCTTTGACTTTTACACTATTAATTTCTGTATTAGTTAAGTGTGTTTCTTATATACAGCATATTTTTTGATTTTGTTTCCTAATCCACTGTGCCAGTCTATTTCCCTTAATTGGTGAATTGAGTCCACTTACATTGATGATTATAATTAAAATGTGTTGACTCATGATTGACATATTATTTACCTTGTGTTGTTTAGTCCTTTTTCTCCTGTGTTTGTTTGCCCTATTTAGTGGGTCCCTTCTGTTCTCATTGGTGGAGTTCTGATCATTTTGGTCCCTTGCAGTGGTATCTGTAGCATTGGTTTTGTCATCATGAAATTTTTTAGTTGTGCTTTGTCTTTGAAATATTTCACTTCTCCATCAAACTTGAAAGAGAGTTTTTCAGGGTATAGTAGTCTGGGCTGGAATTTGTTTTTGTAGAGGAGTTGAAGTACTCTGCTCAATGCTCTTCTTGCCTTCATGGTTTGTGAAGAGAAGTTGACCTTAATGATGATGGGTTTTCCTTTGAATGATGGATTTTCTTATTTCTAGTTGCTTTTAGTGTATTATTCTTGTGCTGGATTTCTGGAAACTTGACTGTTATATGTCTCTGTGTGTTTTTAGTTCAGTTAAAGTTATTTAGTGTTCTGTATGCTTTAATTACTTGGATGTTAGATTGTTTCCTCATATTTGGAAAGTTTTCTGCTATTACTTCTGCCCATTTTCTTTTTATATCATTTGTATTGACTCCTCCTTTTCATTCATGCCTATTAGCCTCACATTGTTCATCTTTGCATCATCTTGCTGGTGATAAATTATTTTTTCCTGAATCCTAGTTGTTTCTTAGACATCTTTTCTTCCCATTTCACTAGCTGCACCAGCATCTTCAAGATCTGAAACTCTGTCTTCACTTTCACTCAAATGGTTTTGCAGGCCTCTTTTTGAAATTTTAAGTTTCTCTATATCTCTTTGCCTCTGCTTCATGCAATGTATTTCTTTCCCGTATTATTCATCAAGGAGTCCATCATTTTTCTAAGGTCCTCTATTTTGTTTTATCAGTGTCTTCTTTATAAGCAGTTTTCAATTCTTTTACTGTCGAGGTTTTTTAAATTGGCTTTCATCCATATGTTTCTGTATTTGATTCTTTAGTTCGGATGCTATGAATTGAGATATTTCTTTTTTTTATTTCAGAAATTAATTTTGCTCTGAGTTCCTATATACCTTTCTGCTTTTGCTTATTTACTTCTGACACTATTACTTCATACATTTCAGCTGAGCTAGTGTCCTCTGCACTCATCCTGGGTGGGCATTGGGTTTCCTCCATGTGTTCTGTATTTGATTCTTTACTTCAGATGCTATGAATTCAGAGATTTCTTTTTTGTTCCAGAAATTAATTCTGGGCTGAGTTCCTCCATACCTTTCTGTTGTTGTTTCTTTACTTCCAGCACTATTAATTCATAATTAGTTCTTTACTTCCAACACTATTAATTCATAATTAATTCAGCTGAGCTAGTGTCCTCCACACTTGTTCTGGGTTGGCTCAAAGCCTGAGATTACATTTTGCTTCTTTTCTTTGTCATTTGAATTGCACTGACCTCTGACCTTTAGTGTAGAGTTTTGGTGCATCTATAACCTTATCAGCTTGTGAAACTCTGGTGCAAATCTGTTAAATTTGATTTATCCAGTTCTGCCTGGCTTGGGTCTAGCTGTTGTGTTAAGGTCCTTCCTGCTGCTTGGAAGTAAACCTGTTGTGCCCCTGTGGCACAACCGTGAACCTGTGGTGCCTCTCTGTTGTGCCCCTGGGCCAGGGGGCACCAGGGAGTGTAAACGTTCTCCCTTGCACTAGTGGGGCCTGGTCTTGGGCTGGATCTGGGAGTCTGAGAACTTTGAGAGGTTCTTCGCAGAAGTTCTTACTCACTGGGCAGCCTTGCGGGCAGTGCCTCCGGAGGCCCTCATGTTAGGGGCTGGCCTGGACTTGATCCTGGGAGACCTACCCAAAGCAGGGGAGTGCAGGAGCTCTCCCACTCATTTGCCTAGCCTGAGCTTTGTCTGGATGGGAGGGGTGAAGGTTTCCCGACAGAGTGAGAGAGTTAGGTAGAAAGGGTCCCAAGAATGAGGCAGAAAATCTCATTCAGGGGCTGGTCTGCATTTGACCCAGGGAGGTCCGACCATTGCGGGGGAGCACAGGAGCACACATCCCCACTTGTGGGCCCTGAGCTGGATGGGAGGGGTGGAGCTTTCTCGAGAGCAAGAGAGCAGGGCTAGAGAGAATGCTGTGGAAGTACTCACTAAAGGGCTCGATTTTTTTTTCTTAATCCCACAGATATGAGGGAATTATTATTTTCTTCTTTAGATGTTAAACTTTACCCTTACATACCTAGAACATATGCATTAAGTCACAGAACATAATTTCATAATACATAACTGTATTTGATTTGCTAATATTTTGCTTAGTACTTTTGTGTCTAAGTTTGTGAGAGATAGTTGATGTGTCTAAGTCTGTGGTCTGTAGTTGTCTTTTCTGTATGTCTTTGTAAGGATTTTACTGGCCTTCGAACATAACGTGAGAAATGTTTTCTAGAGAAAATTTTAACTCTACTTTAAATGTTGGTTGAATTCTCCATTGATACCATCTAGGTCTAAATGATTTTTTTTTAATGAGAAGTTTTAAGGTGACAAGCCTGAGTTCGAAACCAGCCTGAGCTACAAAGTGAGTTTAAGTCTTTTTTTTTTTTTTTTTTGTAACAGTCACCACTGTTGAAGATTTATTTGGTATGGTAGTTGTACACTGGATCCAGATTGTGATCAACTCGGAAAAGGTCAGACAAGGCTTGGTATATGAAGCTGTGTAGTAGAGCTCATCTGTTTGAAGAGTAACTGGAGTCTGTGCAGTGAGGTGCCTGAGATGCTGGGCTATTTCATACTAACCAGGACTACAGGTGCAGCACCATCCAGCATCATGACAGAGTTGTAGAGTTTGGTGAACCATTTCTACTTTTAACTTTCAGAAACTGATGTTTTCCCCAGGCCATCTTAATAGTACATGTCAGATAAAATGGACAACTGGCACAACTCCAGCTAAACCGTTGTATTGCCTAGACAGTGATATGGTGACACTGGAAGACTTTAAAAGTGTGTTGACATAGGGCATTTTCTTATTTTTAATAATTGAAAAGTCACCCAGTGTTTATTTTTCTTTGATCTGCCATAGTAATTTTCACTAGATAGGAAAACATAACTATATTTAACATTCCAACTGGTATACTTGATAAAAAAGTAAAAATTAAAAATTTGAGAAATATTATTTCAGAACTTCTATCTTATTTTAGCTAATTAAAATTTTTTTTATTTATTTTTAACTTACTGTAGTAGGATATTTAAATTTTATCTATCAAATTGAGTTGTTTTTAATATTACTTAATTTATGTTTCATATATTTGACAAAATATCATATTCTCTTATGTACATCATTCTCTTTATATGTATTTCTTTTATTCTTCCATACATATTCCTGAAATAGTCCAAGTTCTATAAAATCATGCAATAAATAACAGAACTTATGGGAAAAATCATTTCAGGGTAGACCATTGAGAGCGCCGAATCCTAACCACTAGACAACCAGGGAAGCTTGGGTAGACCATTGAAAACCTATGGAATTTTGCAATCAGAACACATAAAAATACTTGTAATAACTTTCTCCATGGATTTTCTGCTTTGATACACAGAGAGAAGCCTTTTGTACTTACTCATTTGTACTTGCAGCTTCTCTCAGTATGTGATGTATGGAAAGTGCTGTGGTTCTTGGAGTGCTTAAACCAGCTACTATTTGCACTAAACAAAGAAATGACCTTTTAGTTTTTTGTTTTTAAAGTAGTTATGGTGTTACTGTAGCTGCTAATTGTTTCCTTATAATTCTAAGGCTTACTCTTTAATAAATCATAAAAGCTTATTTATGATAATGTAGTAGCATTAGTATTCTGGGGAGATCATTATAAATCACTGCAATTTTCATGTTATACCAATATCAGTTTCAGATTTATAAGGCACATATAAAATAATTCATACGAAAGAAATGTGGGCTTGGTCAGACTGTTTTATATATTTCCTTATTTGTTCACTATCTCCTTGAGCTAGAAGGGAAATTACATGAAGGTGTGAACTTTATAGTTTTTTTAAATTCACATCTGTACTCTAGGCATAGAATTCCTAGTTGTTATTTAATGAGTATTTGTTGAATGAACAAATAAATAAGTCAATATTTAGAGTTCTCCACACTTCTGAAATAATTGAAAATAGGAACACTTGTTTTTCTTTAAACTGAACAGCTACTTTGTCTTAATAGTTATTGACATTTAAGGCTATAGCCTGATTTATATGTGTGTTATTTAGAAAGCCAAAAGTAAATGCGTTCTGGATGAAGTTCAAGATTCAGCATTGTGTAGGAAGATGCAATTTCCTTCTGTGGCAAGATGTTTTAATAGAAGTAGGTGTGTTGTACTTCTGTATCAGGAATGGCCATGAGCATTTGTGCACAGTAACTAATTCAATCCCTGTGAAATTCACAGCTGAGTTTCTCAGGGCATGATTCAGGGACCTTTGGCAGTGATGAGACCCTTTGCCAGGAGAGGTCACAAGGTCAGAAGCATTTAATAGTAATACAAAGGACCTTTTGCAGCCAGGCGTGGTGGCGCAAGCCTGTAATCCCAGCACTTGGGAGGCTGAGGCAGGAGGATTGTTGTAAGTTCGAGACCAGCCTGAGCTACAAAGTGAGTTTAAGGCCAGCCTGAACTGCATAGTGAGACCCTGTCTCAAAAAGACAAAAAAAAAAGGACCTTTTGCTTTTCCCATGCTTGAGATTTTACTGATGATGAGAAAACTTCTGACATTTCAGTACATATCAAAACAATGATGACAGACTATACTAGTTGATATGTTTCTTCCTCACCAGAAACCTATGATTTAAAAAATTCATCTCCCTTAAGACTGTCCTTGATAAAGTAGTAAAAATTACTACTTATAGTTTGACTCTAATAAATGTCTTTTAATATTCTGTGTCCAAATTCAAGTTACATTTTAAAACCACTTTGAATGAATGCAAAAATGTGATAGTTGCTTTAAGGCAAAGTCCTTGTGAAATTTTCTGAGCTGGCAATCTGGTGGGCTCCTTTTTTCTTTGCACTTCAGTTTTACTTGAAGTAGTGACTGACAGACAAACTATCATAACTGAGACTTACGAATTTGGCAACATTTTCTTGAAAATAAATGAAATAAGTCTAGCTGAAGGGCTTGGGAACTGACAATTCTTTTGGCTAGTCATAAAAATCAAGCTAGAACTTTAAAAAAAATCTATGTGGAATTCACAGAGTGACATTTCCCTAATATTTCAGTTAAGGAATATATTAATGTGATGTTTCTTACATTGCATAAGGATATATGTCAACATTAGAAATACCGGCAAGACTCAGTGATCCAACAAAGTCATGTGTATATAAAAGGTCAAGTACGAGGTAGATGAAAGGTCTTTAATGTAATAGGATAGCAAAGTTTCTCTGGTAAGGTTTCAGTTCCTACATTATTATAACTCACCTTTACAAAACTGACACACAATTTTGGTATAGTGTCAATAAAAATAATTGAGTTACTTGAAAAGGGAATCACATTTCTTTTCATGTTTCAAACCGTATGTTTTGTGAGACTGTATTTTATCTATGTCCTTCAACTGAAGCAGCATATTGCAAAAACTAAATGCAGAATTATGTGTGAGATCAAATTTTATTAAGGCATTCAGTGAAATAGTGTGAAACAGTGCCACTCATAAGCATTTTGTTTTGTTTTAAATGTTTCATAGAGAAATCTTTTCTGGTAGCATAAAAGGACTTTAATATTACTATTTTAAATGATTGCATCAATATATTTGAAAGCTCAGAATATAACTTTCTAGTATGACATGTAATAGTAATAAATCACTTAAATAAAAATTTTGCATTCTTCCCTATTTTTTTTTAAATAAAAGTTTGAAAGGAGTTCAAAGGGATACTCCTGCTTTTGACTAGTGATAAAGTTAGTTTTATTATTTCGAGTGGGAAACCCAGATATAGGAGGGCATGTGTGTCACCCAAGGTCCCAGCACTGGGGGTGATAGTGCTGGGATTGGAACCCACAGGTCCAGAGCCTTTGCTCTAAGCTATCCTCCCATAGGAGTTCTCCTTTAGAAATCCTAATAGTTTATAATTTTGCTGAAATCAATAAGTTTTATCTCATTGAACTGAGATTTCTGTAGGAATTTCCTTCACTTGTAGTTGTCTTGGCCTAAAGGAATCTTCACCAGTTTGCTGTCTTCTGCGCCTCAGATTTTATCTGAGTAAATGTGTGGCATAAACTATACATCAGAGAAAAAAATATATTTGGGTTTATTTTCTTTGACTTTGGCCTTTTATTAAATAGAATTAGTCTTTTAGGGTTATTTGAAAGATTCTTTGAAAGAAATATTGTCATATGTTTAGGAAAAAACTTGTTTCTGATAACTTCTTATTTCTTTGGTCATAATTTCTTAGTATAAGCCATACAAACCACAACTGAACATACTTCTACTTTGAAGTAAAATATCAGAGAGCTAGAAGCTTGCTTGAGTTCGGAGAAATAAGGAATTGCTTTCATCCCACTGTCTCTTATTACTAATTTATGTTCTGAAATAGATGTGTGCAGAGCTGGAACAAACCAGTACATAAATACAAGCATTTATGTTTCTATTATCAGCTTCCACTGTAGTTTAGTGTCACTGAAAGCATGAATGGTTTCTTAGGGGGACATACTGAAAGACCAGGTTTACCCCATGAGTTCCCTTAAATATGCAGTTAATTCATATTGATTGTAGAGAAAACAGAGATAATGTTTGACTTCCCTACTGACTAAATGTCACAGCAGACTGTTTCTAGTACTGTTTAGTGGAAACCTTAGGGCCCCTCCCTAAATTTGCACTTCAAGAAAGGCACTGTGCCACTGAGCAGCACCCCTGGTTCCATCCATCTGTTTCTATAAGACCTTGCAGCCTTAGCCCTCTGCCACTAAGTTTGTTGGCTGCTCTCAGTTCTACAGGCACTCAGGCCCCTCCAGTGCCTGCGCTACTGAGCTCTGGGGATCTTTGCCAGTGGGAGGTCCTTACTGCACTGACTCATACCTCTGTCACCTCACCTTTCTCTTGGCTTGTTTACAGCTCTTTTTGTAGAGCATGAGCTCATCAAGCAGGGCCAGCTTTTTACCTAGTGCCCAGCAGCCAGGAGAGCTAGCAAATGTGTGAGGAATGACAAAGTACCTTCATTTGTAACAGGAGCAGGAGCCAGTATGGGCCTCAGCCTTAGGCCTACTTTTCTGTGTGAAGATTGTAGAGCCTGGAAGGCAGGAGTGGAGTGTCCTCATACTGGTCACAGATTCTGCAGGCCACTACATCAGGATATCTCTGTACAGGTGCCATGTGATTAGGAGTTAGATTGGCCATCATACCCCATTAGAAATGCTTGAGAAACATAGGTGACAATTGCAAATCAGTTTGCTCTTTTGTTTGTAATTGCAATACATTAGATTTTTGATTGTTTGGAATCAGATCTGTTTATTCATTTATAGGTATTTTTTACCCCAGAGTTTCTGATACTTGCCTCTAGCAGTTGATAATGGAAATATATAAAGTGACATACAGAAAAAATAATTAAAAATGTATTGGCAGAATATGCTACCATATTTGAATACTTACTCTCTTAAACTTAGGGAATAAAGCCTTGGCATTAGGTATAATGACAAAACTGACTTTGTTGGAGTGATAATTATCTAGTTTCAGAACAACTGTGTATCATTCTGTCACTTTTAACTACCAAAGGATTTATATAGTGGTTGCAGAAACTTCAGCTTAAATTCCCTCATCCTAAGGCATAAAGAAGAGTTCATCCTGGAACAGGAAGGTCTTCCTACTGTACCATAGCAAGACTTTTCATACCTGCATATATAACTGCAGTAGAATGTACAGAGCCATATATTACTATTATGAAGAAAGCACATTATACTGTGAGATTGAATTCCTGGCTTCAATAGGTATACATAATGAACTGCCAGCAGCTGACATTGGAATGATTACATTTACCAAAACAAGTTCCTCTACCTATATTTTTTAGAATAGTTGTTCACAAATGATCCCTTATGGCCTGCACTTCTGTTTCCCACCAGAATTTGAAAAAAAAAAAAAAACCTTTTTATAAATGGTAAATTTGAAGGCTTAGGGTACAAAAATGTTTGAATTTGATAAAAAATTTTTGAAAGGAAGATTAGTGGTTTAAACTGAAAGATTAGTCACCCTGGGAAATTCAGCTATGGCAAAAGCAGAGTTCAGTAATGAAAGGTCCTGCTCCAGCTGATTGCCCATTCATGCTGTGATTCCAGATCCTCCCCACTGAAGTTTCACCTGATTGATAGTGGTGATTACAGGGACTTCATAAATTTCATCACCACTTTGCCAGATCATGTGGGATTTGTCTGCTGAGATCTCCCCTTGTTTGTGGTATAGTTGATTCTTCTGCTAAGTGGAGGTTGATCATTATTGTTTTATTTTTCATTATTGCTTTAAAGTAGAGGAGAAAAAGGCAAGTTACTGAGTAGATGGCAATTGTTCTATCTGAACCTGTCATCATCGTCAGTCACAAGAATAGCTTGAAGTTTGATGTTCTTGGTGCCTACTAGTTGGCTCCTATCCCTTGTGCTATTAAAGGGTTTCAATAGTGTCTCAATTTCCTCTTGTGAAGCAGATCATTAAAATCCACAGAATGTTCCCCCTTTCTCATGTGAGGAAAGCTGGACCACAGGACAGGCTCAACCTCAAGTTTTACTCCACATGGAAATTGCTTCAACTCTCACATACATCAGATACCCTTTTTGGAAAAGCAGATTATCTTTGCATTGGGCAAGTAAAAAATTCACTTGCATGGTATCTGAGAACCATAAAAGTCCACTTAGGGAAGTGACTTCATCATAATATTATGATGTCTTGAGAGAACATTAAGTCTGTTCTTCTCCTTTGGATAGACTTTAAATCTGTATTACCCAGGTAAATTGAAACTCTCTCTACATAAATGATTTATGTTCTACTTAAAAGTGTGTGAAAGTAGAAATTTCAGTTTTCTTTGATAATTTACTCTAGGGTCTTAGAATTTCACTGTGATAATGCAGAAATATTTAATACTTTCCCTATGTTTTCTTTGAGGAAAGGGAGATCTTTTATTATTTAAAACACAGATCCCTCTCTGAGCATTAAGTGGACTAGTGTCTTTTCCCCAGGTCACAATTTACTAATTATCTTGAAGTGATTCAATCATCCCTCCTTTCCAACCCTTATAGGTCTTTTCAAGCTTTTTTGGGTCCCATATAAAGTGTGTAAAGTTCAAATGTTTTTGAAGGGTTTTATGCACACTTGCTTACTTCTTTTTTTCTCTTTTTTCTCTAAGACATTTGTGTTTTGTTATCTTTCTGCCCACTTTGGATCTCCAAATCTTTCTGGGTGTTTTTTTACTGGTAAATAGGGCTAAGTTCAGAGAGGTAACTCTTATTCTCTGTATTGACTAATCTATGGTAAAATATTTGGGGTGATAATTTTAATTTAGACATTTTAAAATTCTAGCACTTTGACAATATATATCCTCTTCTGTACTTAAACAGCATCTACACTCACCATACTTTTGTGGTCATTTAAATCATGTGACATTTGCTTACAAATTGTAGGAAAGTATTCCATGTAAAGTTTTTCTCGTACAGATTATAGCCCTCATCATGGTCATTTTGTATGTCCCATAGGTATATTTATTTAACTATGAATTCTATGAAGAATGGAATTATTATATCATTTAAATTAAAATCATCATATAGTATATTAACTTAATGTCCTGTCAATTTGAAAGCTAGATTCAAATTCTTGGGGTTCTATGTTGGAACTTGTTCTTTTCAAGGAAATATATTTTTGTGACTTATGCATATAGGACACTGGAACTCTAGAAGTGGCATTTCTTTTTCTGTTGTTACAGAAACTTCAAATGCCAAGACATTAATAAAACCTGCAGCTCAGTAAATCCCAAGGTATCAAAGCTATACTCATTGCAATTCAGCTTTACTACACTACTTAGGCCATAAGAGTAGATAATTTTAGCTGAAGAAAATGGTAAAAAAGGGAAATTGGATACACCTTTGACAATCAGAACCTAAGGATACACTTGAGATGCAGCTTAGAATATGTCACATGCCACAGACACAGATGGAGTTCTCACAGTTGGGATCTGGATTAATGGGTCCTACTCAATTAAGTGTCATATTTTATTATACCATCTAACACTTATGTGTTTATGTTCCTGTGCCAAACTTAAATTATAGCCTTTTAAAGGATCATGACTGTGTCTTATTCTTTATATCCTCAGTGCTGATTATAGGACCCAGCACATAGAATCAGTGTGTGTTTTATTGACCAGAAATTCATGCAGGCCAGAGACCTACAATTCCTCTAGACACCCCATTCCTCATTACGCTAGTAACCAATCCATCATTAAATCTATTTACCACTGAAATATAGTTTTAAAGTTGTTCATTCCTTACCATCTCTTCTGCTACAATCCCTGTTGCCAGTTCACTGTCAGCATACCTGTTAGCATTTTTTCTGCTTTCCTGCAGTGACCGCCAAACTGGTCTCCATCCACTGTAGTCTAGTTTATTCTCCAAATTTTTATATTTCAAAATTATAAAATGGTTTTGCAAATTTTCTGCTCTTCTTCTGTAGGAAGAAGTAACGATTACCACAATACTGATGTTACTTTTGACTGTGGTGTACCCATAGGATGATAATATCATCAGTCACTTGTGCTAGAAAACTTTTAATGTGAAGTAGGTGAGGCTGATACTTGTGCAGGATGTGTGCCATTGCCCTGAAGAATGGAAACTTTGTATATCCTGCTTCATTCACTCACCCTACACTTGCAGTAAGGCCTATTTTGTCAGTCTTTTGTACCTCTCAAGGTTACCCACTGTGTTTGTTCCCATAACTGGGTCTGAGTGTTGCCTGAGTCTTGACTGCTACTAATCCTGCATTCAATCTCATTGACTTGATAAAATGGGTGTACTATAGATTTTTACTGCACAAATACAAATTAACATTTTGTAGTTGAGTGAATAAATGGATGGAACCAAGTAAACAATTGCTATTAAAAATATACCAATTATGATGAAATACAGTGATAAACAAAAAGACGAGTTCTATGTAGTTGTTCCTTGCTATTGCTGGGGTCCAGGAGACCCCTGCAGATACTTAAACCCACAGACACTGTTCATGCCTTCCCAATCATATGAAATCAAATTTAGATTGGTATAATACCTAATACAATGGAAACACTGTGTAAATAGTTGATATTCTGTGTTGTTTAGGGAATTTTACAAATGTCTGCACATGCTGAATATGGACTTTGTGGGGACAGTACTGGGGTTTGAACCCATGGCCTTTGAACTGAGCTATATCCCCATTCCTTTTTACTTTTATTTTGAGACAAGATCTCATTAAGTTGCCTGGGCTGGGCTTTAGCTTACAATCCTCTTGTTCTAGCCTCCCACAGTGCTGGGACTTTTGGCATACACCTGAACCATGCTCAGTCTAGAACAAACATTTTTTCTGAGTATTTTTTAAAAAATGTATTTAGTACAGGGTCTACAAGGTCTCACTATTCAGATTGTACTCATAGCGATCCTCATGTTTTCAGCCTCCCAAGTGCTGGGATTCTAGGTGTGCACCACCATGCCCAGTCTCAGTCACTTTCTCAGTGTGCTCTGGGGGTGGGGACAGCATAATGTGCTTGGGATTAACCCTGGTACCTGAGCCTGCCTAGGCAGGCACTTCAGTCTGCTAAGCTATCTGGCCGGCCCTATTTTCTGAGGATTTTTGATCTGTGGTTGGTTTGGTCTGCAGAGATGGAAATTGTGGATATGGTAGAGTTAACTATATATTTAAACTCTATATACAGTACTTGGTATTAGTGTAGATGCAATAGTTTCCTGTGTAACTACATTTTTAACATAGTCTCAATTTTAGTATTGTTATACCATTTAATGTTTAATTTGTTAAAAATTTAGTAATATTATTTAAAAATCTATGTTAGTAATTCTACAAATAAGTTCTAAAATTTTGAAGGTAGATATGAATCCTTGAGCACTAAGTTCCCCTATTGAGAATCTATGAGAATTCTGTGAAAATCATATTATGCAGAATTTTGGCATTTTGGAGCCAGATTATCTGGATTTAAGTAACGACTTAACTTCTAGTTGGTATATGTAAGACTCTTCCATGTTATTGTGTGTAGAGTAGCTGGTTTGTTCTCATTGCTGTATAGTATTCTACTGTGTGTTGTGTAAACACAATGTAGGTTTTCTGATTTATATCCCATTGAAAATCACTAAAAGAGACAATTTAGGTATGTGTGTGAAATTAAAGTTAGATTTTAAGTCATGTTATTTTTGCACATGTCAGTGTAGCTTATTCTTGTTACTTTTTAAAAATTGAAGTTTATATGAAGAAATTTCTCTTTTATAGTCTTGATTGTTGCTTTGAACAACATTGATTGCAACTTTGAAAATACATTGCCCAGTTTAAACCAACAGCTTGCTTAAGCAGATACTGCCTGGCATATGCCTTTGATAAGTGGAATTAATCATAAATTTAAGGAACTTGTATGGACATGTTAGATGCTTTCAAATGGTGGTATCACTGAGCTTTGGGGCTTTAGAAATATCACCTGGGCTGTTATATATTTCTAGTTGGTCAGGGAGTATTTACTCCTTAATTAGCCAAATAGCCATAATTTTGACTTTTTAAAATTAGATCTATTCAAACAGCTTCTTTGTAAATCCATTTCTTATTATTTTCATGCATACTTCATTCAGTTTTATTCCTTTCTGTTTTTTAATATCTCAGATGATGTTGCACCTTATTTTAAAACGGAGCCAGGCCTGCCGCAGATTCACCTGGAAGGGAATCGCCTTGTCCTTACCTGCCTTGCTGAAGGGAGCTGGCCTTTGGAATTCAAATGGATGCACAATGACAGTGAGCTCACCACCTACAGCAACGAATATAAGTAATTGATTGCTTGAAAATCAGACTTCATTTCATTATGTGCTTAGAATATTTGTCTTTTTGGATATAATAGCAGTTGTACAAGGGATAAAGATACTGGAAAGGATTTTTAATGTATTAAGGATTAAAGGACTAGATTTGAATATATAATTGGAGTGTGATTTACCGTTCTGATAATAGTGTATATCATTATTTTGGAAAAACTAAGCCTGTCAGTGAGACCATTAGACAAAAAATGGTACAGTTATATAGGAATTCACATAATACTTTAAGATGATAAATTTGGTTTTCTGTGACAACAGTTTCACCCACAAATATAGCTCCTATCTAGTGGATATAAATATTTAAAATGAGATTTTTATTTCTGTAGATTCCATAACTCTGTGTACTCACCGGAAAACATTCTGGCTAGTTTCAAACTAGGACAGGAAAAGATGGCATCATGGGATAGTAGGTATAAGTACTGTCTCCTTATTCAGCAGCAAAGCCCCATATATATTAAATGCCTGCCTTGGGTCAAGAGTTGTTCTGGCCCTGGGGATATTGTGAACTTGATGAGCAGAGGGGCAGAGCTCAGGAGCAGAGGTCCTGAGCAGAGGTGTAATTTAGGGTAGATCTAAGCTGTGGCTCCACAAAGGAAGCAGCTCTTGCACTGCTTTTCAAGTCTCAGTGTCTTCTCATAAGGGCTTGAAAGCTTCTTAAGAGTATGTGTAGTAAACCATTTTTCTCTGCAAATATTATTAGGTTAAAGGTGAAGTTGTAATTTGGATAGAGATCTAGTCATGTGGCAAAGTCTAAGAGTCTCCAAAATCAGCAACAGTATCAATACCACCCTAGTATTTAAGTGAATTAAAGAGGAATTGGCTGTGTGGAGGTTCAGTCAACTCCATATGGAAAGTAGCACCCCCCCCATCTACATTAGAAGTCCCACATTCAGTCTTTCCAGAATGTGTGTGTAAAACCTGTATGTGCATTTTTTTACTGTTCACCAATATCTGACAATTTTAAGTTTTCTCCTAAAGCTCTTATCTTCCGTTCCCTCTAGACCATGTGGAGGACTGGCTAGCCTGCTCTGCAGCCAGTGCATGAGCAGCGGCTGAACCATGCTGCCCCACCAGCACGTGTCTTCTTTGGCCCTGCTCTTCCTATCACCCTCCACTTGATTTCCATCATTCCTCCTTTAAGGCAGATGAGCTTGTGGGCCTGCCAAATCTATTTTTGGGAAGCAATTTCTTATGTAATTCAGAGCACATCAGAACCAAACCGTAGAGGCCAGGAAGATGGCTCAGTGGAATAAGCACTTCCCTGGCAAGAGCAAGGGCCTGAGTTCAATTCCTAGTTCTGCCAAAAAAAAAATCAAACAGTACTCTGTTGGGATCCCAGCTCTGCTGTATATTAGTATTGGTGCTGTGTTTGATCAGGTTCTGTGTGCCCTACCTTAGGTCAAAACAGTGGGGTTGGTCACACATGAGTTGTGGCATTATAAACTCCAGTATATGTAAAGGGGCTATTTGCTGAAACATAAATAAGCTAATGAATCTGGGAGACATTTTTCAGTATTATTACATGACTTTATGGGACTTAGTTTGTTAGAAATGTAAAAGCAAAAAATAAAAGATTGAACTAGAAACAAGCATCATGTGTGAATAATGGGTTTCACAGCAGGTCCCTTGCGCTCAAGTACTTGCTACTCAGCTCACTCTCTCTGTGACTTTGGGGAAGTTAACCATGTGTCACTTTTTCATCTGTAAAATGAGTATAGTAAAACCCACATCACATGGCTGTCATACAGATTAAATACATAATACTCTTTGTGCTCAAGAAAGGATGGTGTAGCTTCAAACAGATCAGGTTGTTCTTCCTAGTGAAAAAAAGTATTGGTGCAGAAAATCCGTCAGAGTGTACTTTTGAAGTTGGGTACATGGCATGGATAGTGGAAAGGAAGACTTTTTTCAAGATCTTCAATTTCTATGTATTTATATCTATATCGAAAACCTATCTATCTATCTGGTTTTTTTTTAGTCTATCTGTTTTAAAATAAAATTAAACCACCTGAGAGCATGCCCTTTTGCTAGGTATCATGCCAGTTATCTTTTCCTGTGCACATGTAGTAATCTCTGCCAATTTATAGAGAAAAGGTGCATATGTCCCTTAAAAGCCTGCTTGTAGGACTGCCTGGGACACAAGAGTAAAAAAGCACAAGATCTAAATTCTATTAAGAATTCCTTTTCTTACAAATGAATAAGATACATATAAAAGATTTTATTGTTTGCATTCCATTGTATATATTTAAAACAGTTGTATAATAGTTGTACTTAAATGCTTACTTGTACTCTGTGCTGTTTTTATGTATGCAACTTGTTACACTTATAAACAATTTTTGTCTTTATACAAATACAGAAAAAAAGTGTTTTGTTTTGCACCTCTCCTCCCAAAGTAAGTTTACCTGTTCATATAAAATATGCCATGATAATATGAAAGAAGACAGAACATTGTTGGTTATACTGAAGCAAGGCTGAGAAAGCAACTCATTATAGATGAGCCATTAAAATAACAGAGCTGCTTCACTGCTGTTTCACTGGAAACACAATAAGAAGAAATGGGTCATTCAGAAGCAAGAATGGTTTGGGATAGATGAATTATATTCTGTTCACTGCAGGATTCAAACACTGAGATGGGTATCAAGAATCCATAGTACTTTGTCATTATTTTTTCAAGATATAAAACCTGTCTAAAAATCTCATGCTATTTTTTCAAATTACTTTTTCATGTACTTCCTTCCAATAAGCACGTTCCACTGTGATATTTTAACCTTCATGAGACCTTTCTAAGTCTCAAATTGGAAAACATGGATATTTCATGAAAATGGTATCTTGTTTTCTATCTAAGAGTGAGCTTCTATTTTTTCTTCTTTAGTCCCAGTTACAGAAATGTTAACTCTATCAGAAATAATATACCTTTGCTTTTCCAGCTTTGGCTAAAAATAATTTTCTTCTTTGCTGCTCATGTTACAAATTACACAGTGGATTTCAATGAGTTTCAAATGTTATATTTCATATTGATAGCAAGACCTGTATTAAGCAAAAGTGACTATATGAGAAAATTAATAATGGTGCAGTTAACAAAATTTATAAAGTGGTCTTAAGGTACACTAGGTAGGTTTATATGTGTTCCCCTGAAAAAATAATATTAAAACTCGATGTGTTAGTGCATATCTGTAATCCCACCACTTGGGAGGCTGAGGCACGAGAATCGCTGTGAGTTCAAGACCAGTCTGGGCTACATACTGAGACCATGTTTCAAGAAAGAAAACAAATTATGAAGACAATAGTATACAATGTATAATTGTTATAAACGTCCTACTAACCTGTATTGAAACTGTGTCATTGCTACTCTTTTTTCCCATTAAAATGAATAAAACTTAAAAAAGAAACAAAATGAACAAAAGCATTTATTATCAATTACTTTTTAATGTGGGTGGGAATCAATTAAATTTACATTCAAAATGTTTATGATGGGGAGAGAAAGCGATACAGAGAGAAAGAGGGTGAGAGAGAGAATGAATACTTATACACCAAGAATTCTTTAAAGCTAGATACTTTATCTTATTTTAACAGTAGGACTGGATACCACTAAACCAGTTATGTAATATTCTTACGAGATTTGTTTCTGTGGCTTAATTCTGTAGAAGTAGTAATTTGATAGGTGTTTATTGATTCTAGTAAAAATAAGAATGGTTAAGGCAAAAACTTATTCTGTATTATCAAAAGCAAAAACTTTAGAGTACCATAAAAATTATTAAATAGCTGGAAATAACTTTTATGTAAGATTAATAGAACCTATGTGAAGGCATTTCTCACAAAACTTTACCAAAAGATACAAAAGAAGATCCCAGATAGGAAATATAAGCATTTTACAAATGTCATTTCCTTTAAAATTTTTGTAGAAGTATATCCTAATTTCAGTGGGTCTCTTATTAAACTTATCAATAAGATATTTTAACAAAAGTCAGATTTTTTGGTGCATAATTTAAAGAAATTCTTTTATTTTTTATTTTTTTAAATTTATTTATTGGTTATAGGGTCTTACTGTGCAGCTCAGACTCACAGTGATCCTCCTGTCTTAGCCTCCCCAGTGCTGGGATTACAGATATGCACCCCTGTGCCTGTATTCGGTGACTGGCACAGCATACCTGGGGTTCAAGGGCCCACATGGCATGCAGTACTGCGGATGAAACTCGGTTTCTTGCACTTACCAGGAAGGCACTTAGACACACTGAGCTATCTCATCTGGCCCAATTTGAGGAAATTTTAAAATTCATCCAGAAATGTAAATAGAAAATAATTCCAACAAACTTTTAAAATATTACATCTCTAATAGGAGAGATTTTCTCTCTAGGCATTAAGACATATTATAATCCTATAAAATTATTAATAAAATTGTATGTAATTAAGTGAGCATTCAAATTAATGAAATCCATCTTTGGAAATAGCATTCAAATAAGATCTTTATTATTGTAGTCAGGGTTTGCAAGAAAATAGATTTAATATAGGACACATAATTCATAGAATTGTAATATTTACCCAGAAGTCAAATGCAATTCAAGAAATCTGTCCACATGCTAGACACCCAAAGAATCGAGCTGAGGGCCTGGATTCCATGGCAGTATCCTGTACCAGTCCAGCTGGAGGCCTAGAGGCCATGGCGATGTCTCATGCAAGTCTATATCAAGGTTTTACACTGGGAAGGCCCAAAGGTCAGTGGTGGAAACTAAAAGTATGTGCTGGTGGGTGAAGGATCTGTGCTACCACTTGAGGGATCTGTACTGGAGCCAGGAAGCCATGCTCAAAGTAAGGGCCAGAGCTCCCCCAAAGAGAACTGCATCCCTCCTCAGCAACAGTGAGGATGCAAGCTCCTTTGATGATGAGAACAGCTGAGTTCATGTCAAGAAAACCAGTGTGAGAAAGCCAACAGCACCATCTTCCCTTCCAATTCTCTTTTTATGCTGCTGGCAACAATCCTCAGCTAGGCCTCCACACCTAGCACCATGCTCAGTTCAGCTGAGTTTTCCAAGTTGACCTACCACACTTATTTTAGACATAACAACAAAACAAATTTCAGAAATGTTGAAAAGAATTAAAATAGAAAAATGAGAAAACAAAAGGAGTATTTGAATAATATGCACATATACCAGGATGAATTATAAAAGCATTGAAAATTTCACCAAAAAAGCACAAGATAACCTTACAAAATTTTGCAATTTTTGCCTAAGTAATTCTTACAAATAACTGGGGGGTGGGAGTGGGGTTGGGGGTACGTGTGTGACAGCAAATCAGACAGATATATGTCTAATAATCCAGTTCTTCTGAAAACAGTATCTGAGATCAAGTTTCCATTAGGTGGGTTATGCAGAAATACAATCCAGGCAGCTGTATAGAGAAAGGGGCAATGAAACAGGGAAGGAGAAGAAACCGGCATAAGAAGGTATTACTGTTGTAACTGGTTGGACTTCATTTCCACTTGAAACCTCATGAAATGCATCTCTATGTCCAACCTAAGGTATGACTAAGGAGCATTTATCATTTCCAGTATTTGAAGGATGAACTTTGGCCCTATTGTCATTAGCCTAAATTTATAATTTGTTCAATTATTAGTGATCAACTGAACGTCCTGACTTTGGAGCCAAAGAATCCCAACACTGCAAGCAAGAAGTATGAGACATAGGTAGAGGAAAGTTCCTGTCATTAACATAAAGTCACTCAAGGTTCTGTACAACTGCTGTACAAAGTAGTGGCTCAGGCAAAGGTATCACAAAAAGAATATCATTGAGTTCATCCTTAACCCCCTAATTGTCACCTACATCTATAGGCCCAGTCCATCAAAGACCGCCCTCCAAGATAATAGCTATAGTTTCTACAAGAACCTTATTCAAGAAAGTAGTACGAGACATTTTTCTTATTTGAACACAGTGCAGGACTATATTTAATCCTATTATTTCTCTTTCCTTTCCATCCCATTCTAGTTATGCTCTATTCTCTGCAGCTCTGAGTAGCTTACTGGTAGGTGACTCAACCCTTTATTTTTGCTTTTTAGTACCTTGCTTTTGCTGGGCAATACAATGGAAGTTATTGTAACTAATCTTGAAATAATAAAACCTCAGTGAATTCTCTTTGTCTTCAGTATGTGGCAATAGCCCTATTTTTTTTAGAGTAGTCCATCCAGGTTCACTTACTTTAAAGTAGCAATTACTTTCCATGGGATGTGTTAGACCTAAACTGTAATAGTCACTGATCTGAGGTGATGCTGTGCAAAGTGTCATACTTGTCAGTCTAGTAGTCTATATGTCCCAAGATTGTAATACTGACTATATTAATAGTCAATGAATAAAAATGGCAAATCCATATCCAGAGCAGATACTGAGTTTGATAAGGATGGCCATTGCATGCTTACATGGTGGAAAGGTCAGATATAATCATACAATCAAGAGACCCACTTAGGAAAGAGTGCCATGATGAGGCTTCAGTAGTAATTGCTTCTGATGAAGGGTTTAGCATCTAATAGCCCAAAAGTTTAGCTTTGCTGGGAAAAAGTCAGTGCTGTTGGACACATTCATAGCCCCAGGCCTTCCAATTTGGTCAAATTTCTTATGTCCTATTTCATAAGTTGCCAAGAAATCTAAATGAAATCCTATTTGATTCATCTTTTCTTGGGGGTTACTGATAATCTCATCTGAAGAGGAAGATCTGTGATGTTAGAAAAATATTAGTAGTGTATACCCATCTCCATTAAATGATCTACCTACAGATGACTTTTGTTTCTGAATGTAAAGTTGTACTTCTCCCAGGTGGCTTTCCTGTTAACCAACTCATTTGCAAGTGCTAAGTATCTCTTTCTGTTTATTCTCTGGGTATCCTTTCCTAAACCTCTCTGTATTCAAAGTGAATGATCAAATTTAATACTTGAAGCTTTGACTACTTGAAAGGACAATTAATCACTATGATTTTTTGGTCCCTGTTATTAAGGCTGTCATCTGGCAACTTCATTTTTAATATTGAAATTACTCATGCATAAACCCAGACCCAGTACTTAACTATTCAACCCATTTGGTGAGGCCCTATTATAATTAAGAAAGTAGCCAACTTTAAGATAGGTTTATGATACTCAGATAAAAATTCACTAGTAATGATTATTTCCATTTTCCTAATCATGGATATTTCTAACACCTGTGATCAGGCTCTCAGTTTGTAATAAGTTCATAGGAAGTTACTTTTCTGTACGTGTAGTTACATGCTGCAGAAGACATGATCTGATTCTAGAAATATAAAGTTCTGTGTTTGACTGTCCTTTGGAATTACTAGACATGCTCACAATATCCTTATTGAAAACATATATCTCTGGTCACATCAGATGTGGTGTATATATGCTCAGATGAAAGAACAACTTTTAGCACTTAAGTCTAATCCAATTGCTGAGTCCTCTCTTTCTTTCTGAGGTACCCTAAGAACCAGCATCCTGGGATAACAGTAACAAGAATCAAACTTTTAACTCTAATTTAAAACAACTGTAAAACAATATATGAAAGAATCATTCTTAACTTATGGATATCAGGAAGCAAATGATCATGAGCCCTATCATTACCCTACTTACAACCTTCAGAGAATTTATAGGCTATTGTGCATAAAAGAATCCATGTGGGATGTGGGGACTCCTCAGTTGAAGAGACTTGAAAAAAAATGGAAAGATCAAAGTAGTTAGATTTCTCAGAGTGGAGTACTAGAAAAGAATATACTTCATGGAGAAAGAACTCTAGAGATATCCAGAGGATCTTCCCCTCAAGTAGCTGACAAAAAATTGTTTAAGTCATTTGTACAAAGCAACTACTTAATGTCAGTAAAACAGTTATCCAGGAACAATTATAGGTGTTAGTTCCCTGTGCTCACACAGGAATGAGTAGTATGTATGTCCTCTTGGGCCAAATTGAAAGACCTCATAATTTGTGAGGGTATTGAATAGAGTGCCAAGAACTGCCTTGAGTCTTCATGTTGGGAAAATATTAGTCCTAAAGAAAATACTGGTCTGCCTAATCTTAGAAGACCCAAAAAGATTGAATTATTTCTAGGTTTCTTCACACTATCAGAGACCGAAGCTCAAAAATATTTGATAGACATGCAAAACATTTTGTACTCAACAAGGTAAAATTTATCATTGTAAAATTCAAAGTCTAGATTCCACTAAAAATTTATCAGATCAATTAAGCAGGAAAACATGACCTATAATAAGGAAGATACTACACTGAAAGTGTTGTAGATTTTAGAATTAGTAGAAGACAAAAATGGAGCTGTTATGACTATGTTATATGTGATCAAAGTTAAATAGACATAATAGGTGTTAAAAGTTAGAAACCAAACTTATGAAGGCAATAAAGTATTGTATCTGAAATGAGAAAGCCTCATATTGGCCTATTAGGTGTTTAGATATTGGAAAAATACTTATTATTTAATAGATAGTGAAAGATATACTAGAACTATGTAAAACCACCAAGGAAAGAAAGGAAAATGAATGAGCATTACAAGAGATGGTCTAATGTATACTATTGAAATCCCCAACAGTGCTATGTACCCTTCAGAGACTAAGGCAGAAAGATTACCATAAAGTTAAGGCCAGTCTGGGCTACATAGCAAGCTCAAGGGCAGCTTGAACTATAGCAGTCAATGAGTCAATCAGTTAAAAATGTCCAATTTTAGCCGGGCGTGGTGGCACATGCTTGTAATCCCAGCACTCGGGAGGCTGAGGCAGGAGGATTGTTGTGAGTTCGAGACCAGCCTGAGCTACAAAGTGAGCTTAAAGCCAGCCTGAACTGCATAGCGAGACCCTGTCTCAAAAAGACAAAAAAAAAAAAAAAAAAAAAAAGTCCAATTTTCTTGAAAATTCCAAAGTCATAAAGCAGGAAATTACAAATGCTGACATTAGTAGCCAGTGCAATAAGGCAAGAAAAAAAAAAAAAAACAATATTATATAAAATTAAGTAAATATATATTTTTAAGTGACATGATCATCTAGGTTTCTTTTTAATGCCATTAAAAAGTTGATAATAAATGAACAATGTTATTGGGTACAAGAGCATTATACAAAAATCAACTCTATTTACTAGAAAAAACAATTTAAACATTGACAAAGACATACACACTTATATATTTTAACAATTGTCCTGTAACTGTGCATTCCCTGGTTCAAAATAATTGTTTAAAAACTTTTGTGTATATTGAGCACATACAGATTTTTTCTTATCACTTTAAACAAAAAAGTATTGCTATTTACATGGCATTTACACTGTATTAAAATACTCTACAATGATTTAAAGTATATGGGACAAAGTACTTGGGGTGTTTTGTTTGTTTTGTTTTTGGCAGGACCAGGGATTGAACTCAGGCCCTTGCGCTTGCCAGGGAAGCACTTATTCCATTGAGCCATCTCCCCAGTGGGACAAAGTACTTGGTTATATGCAAATGTTCTGCCACCTATATAAGAACTGGAACACATACAAATTTAGATGTGTGTGGGGTGTCCTGGAACCTATATCCTATGCATACCAAGGGGCAATTGTCTGTATATAGATAGCATCAAAAAATTGAAATACTTAAGAGTAAAATCTGACAAGTGACGTGTAAGATCTTTACACTGAAAACCTCAAACCTGCTAAGAGAAATAAAGGATTTCAGTGCATGAATAATACATTGTTATGCCTAAAGATTTTAAGCATTTTTTTCCAGTTTTGTTCTTTGGCCATATCCTTCAGGTTTTAGGTTCTGATACATATCTCCCAATTCATCACTAAGCCACAATGAAGTTCCCTGTACATGTTACTTGATTTTGTTGTTTTTATATCTCAAATTTTGTACTCACTGTTCAGTTGAGAGCTCTTTTCTTGTTTCTTTTACCAACAAACTGAATGTGACCCTTATCTGCATCTTCCTGCATAAGGCTAATTCCCTTCATTAATTTTCTACTAGCGTATGCTCCACTGATCCTTTCTTTGTGATGTGCCAATTTCCAACAACAGATTATCTTTCAGCTCAGTTGAACTAGTTTTGTCCATGCTAGCTAAAATAAGGAGAATCCTGTATAGCTCCCAGCTGCTTAACTTGATTGTATCCATTGTCAAAACTAATACATAAATAGTTGGAAAACTGAAACATAAAACTTGCAATCCAATTTTGGCTTTTTGTCTACATCTTGTACAATAGTTAAAATTGTGAGACCTGAAATTTATAGAATGAACGTCTTGTTTCAGGGGCATCAGGGTCTTTTGTCTTTCTGTCTATAAGAAAGGAAAAAGCAATAATCCTTGGAAATAGTAAGTGGTTGCACTACTGCAGTCCTACTCCAAATTAAAGTAACCAGCATTGATTTCTGAGGCCTATGTGATATGAACTTGTACTATCTTTTTTGGCTTATGCCTTTAATGTTAATATAGTATAATCTCGTATTTATATATCTCCCATTATATTGTATATTACTTGTATTTATGTATGGCTTTAGTTTGGCTATATTTTCAACCCATGCTGTGATAGCAGATATTGTTTCTGGAGAATCTTTGAAGCAGATTTTAACGTCAGGCTTTTTAAAGTTCTTCCTGTGGATGATTTGGGGTATAGATAATTAATCCTACACCCTTTTTTCCATCTAAGTACCATTATAGTGTCTGAGTGAAGGAGTTTAGCCAGTTTTCACCTAGCCACAATGATTCATTGTTGACAAACATTTCCAATTAAGGTAGGTGTATAGGTTTCTAATCTGTTTAAGTTTGTATAGTAATATGCAGTAGTTTGGGCCATTTCTGGTAGGTCTTGGGGGACATTTTATCTGCATATCATGTGAGACTTGCCTTCATAATTCATTCCTAGAGGTAACAAACACAAACTTTTTTTTAAAAGACACATTTATTCATTGTCATGATCAGACTATTGCATTTAGCAATCAACAGAATTGGTGCAAAAATGGTCTACATGAAGACCCTTTGCTGGAATGCTTTACACTTTCCACAGAACAGAAACTAAAATAACCTGTTATACAATTAGTTACAAGTACAGTTTTTTGCCCCTACCTGTAAGTGTTGTCTAAAACATGTCTTCTTTGTAGCAGTTAGGCCCCCACTGTGCTTGGCTGAGTTCACAAATCTGTTATAACCTATAGCCTCCCTGTCACTTCTCTGGCTGTCTTCTCTAGCTAAGCTCTGTTTCCTGGAAGTGTTTAATACCTTCTGCCACTGCCATAGCTACTGCTGCTGCTGGAGCCACCATAGCCACCTTGATTTTGTGGTTTGGTAAAATATTGGCCTCCATGACCATAAGGCTCAGAGCTGCTGCCTCCAAAGTTTCCTCTCTTCATGGGTCCAAAATTGAAGACTGACTGTTGTAATTGCCAAATTCTTTATAGCTTCCACCATTTCCATAATTGTTTCCATCATTACCAAATCCACTGTAGCCATCTCCACTGCCAACATATCCACCCTCACATGGCTGCCACCAAAGCCACCTTGACCACTCAAGTTTCCTCCATGACTGAAACTGTCAATGCCACCAAAACCACCTCCATGACCACCACCAAAATTTCCAGAACCACTTTGACCTCTTTGGCTAAATGAAACATTAGCCATCTCCTCCTTTGACAGGGCTTTCCTTACTTCACAGTTGTGGCCATTCACAGGGTGGTATTTTTGAATAACAGTCTTATCCACAGATACATGGTCATCATAGGTTACAAAAGCAAAGTTCCTCTTCTTTCCACTGCCTCGGTCATAATTTCAATCACTTCAGTTTTTCCATATTATTCAAAATAATCTCATAGGTGATGTTCTTTAGTATCTTCTTTAATGCAACTAACAAAGGTCTTCACCATTAAGTGGGCACTTGATCTTTGAGAATCTTCTCTTGAGATAGTTCTCTTTGGTTCCACAACTCTTCTGTCCACTTTGTATGGTCTTGCATTCATGGCTGCATCCACTTCCTCTACAGTGGCATAAGTGACAAACCCAAAATCCCTGGAATCCTCAGTGTTTGGGTCTCTAATTACCACACAGTCTGTAAGTGTTCCCCATTGCTCAAAATGGCTCCTCAGACTCTCATCAGTTGCTTCAAAGCTCAGCCCTATAGTGAAGAGCTTCTGTGGTTTTCAGGCTCCTTGGGAGGCTGACTTAGATATGACGGCAGTCAGAAGAAACACTGACAATGCTTCCATTGTGCACCAGCAGAAAAGAAAAAAAGCAATCACAAACTTTTTGACATCTACAGAGCATCTCCCATTGTAAATAATTAAATAATTAGAGATGAAGTGAAGGATTTTAAACTATAAAAAAAATAATGTCTTTTTACTCAAAGGTTTTCTGACATTTGGTCTTACTGACTTGAATGAGCATTTAAATCTAGTAATGCTAGATTGACAGACTAGTTTCAGTCATGTGCCCAACTTTATTAAATTTAAATTTCACCTTTTCTGCCCCTGAACAGATAGGAAGAAAGAGGAATGAATTAATAATAAAAGGGCCACAAAAATATTTATGGGAAGGAAATCATATCAACCAGAGAGTTTCAGATAAAGAGTTGTAGAAACATTTTAATATGACATCTTGAACTTTGGATTGACTTTTAGGATAAAGTTAAAATATAATTATTATGATACAATGTCAGTAAAAAGCTTATGGAAACTTGACATGTAATTGATGATCCCTGGAAGTTTGATATTCCCTAGATTCATAATACAGAAATAGCTATAACCCATAACCACAGGAACCTGTTTATCATCCCTCTCATTTTAATACAAAATTTGAAGTAAAATAGATTAAATAATTTTTCCAAATACAGTGTTATTGTTTAGTTTCTATCTTACTGTTTTAAGCTCCTACTGATAGTCTCTCTCTCTTTTTTTTTGGTACCGGGGATTGAACTCCGGACCTTGTGCTTGCCAGGCAGATGCTTATGCCACTGAGCTATCTCCCCAGCCCCAATTATTTTGTTTTCAAACAAGACTCTTCTCACCTTGCCAAATGTTTATGGCCTACTGGTGAGTTGTGTATACTTTCAAAATTGTGTACCTGTCACTTATTAAATTTCAGTCTAGAATTTTTGTTTTGTAATTTTACTTGAAAAAACCTAACCAATTCCACTTTTGATTATTTTTAAATTTCATCTAAAGAATTTATAAAAGTAAAATTAAAAATATTTATTGTTTTATTCTAAAATGACGTATTTCCAAGAAGGATAACAAATGGTGTTTTTTATTTCCTTAACCATTTTTTTTCATTTTAAGGATAAGAATGAGCTCTGGGCCAATATACAAAAATTTACTGTAGAACTTGGTATTTTCTAGAAAAATAGGATTTTTTTTCATTTGTGAATTTGGTAGAGTCCCACTAGGAAGCTTAGAGACTGTTTTCAGTCTCCCCAGTGCTGGGATTGCAGGCATGTGTCACCACAGCTGGATTCTGTCACTGGCTCAGTGTGCTCTTGGGGTAGGGGCAGTGTGGCATTGGGAAGCAGCGATCAAACCCTAGTCTCTGTGCTTGCCAAAGCAGGCATTTAGTCCACTGAGCTATCTTGCTGGCAAAATAGGAATTTTCATCACAGCATAAAAATTATATCTGTGACAAGTAGTCTTATCTCAGGTGTCATAAAATGGATATTGGCACTGAGAAAGAAAATACTTACATTTGATTTTAATGGAGATGAAAACTCTTTCTTATGTGTTATATTATGTTTCCTAACTAAATTGGACAAGAACAGAATCAAATTCAATGGTTAGGTTCAATGTTGACCTTATGGGGAAATTTGATTCATTTTTTTTCCATTTCAGTTTGCAGCCAGAATCATGTAAAGAATTAAGTTTATGACTCAAGATACTACTATATAGATTTTTCCCCTTGTTCTGAAGATGTGGTAGTTTAATGAGTATTCATAGTCATATATCTAACTTCTTCTCAGTAACTCTTCTGAAACCCCATAGTATTTGTTGGACTTTTTTATGTATTTGGCACAGGGTCTGCAGGGTCTACAGAGTCTCACTATGTAAATCAGACTCACAGTGATTCTCCTGTTTTCAGCCTCCCAAGTGCTGGGATTACAGGTGCGTGTCACCATGCCCAGTCTCAATCACTATCTCAGGGTGCCCCAGGGGTGGGGCCAGCACAGCACACCGGGGATTGAACCCCAGCCGTTGCACTCTTCCTAAGTGGATGTTTTAGTCTGCTGAGCTATCTGACCAGCCCTTGTTAGACATTTTCTAATATAGTAGTGGTTCATGCACAGGAAATTCCTTGTTAAGGTTAATTTGTCACAGTTTCTAGGGAGCCATTATCACCTAATGACTCTTAGTGTTTTACCAGGAGGCCATGCTTTTAAAAATAGGAAATCAGTGAGTCATTGCTTAACTTTTTCTGTGACTCTGTTGGGTACCTAATAACTTTAAAATATTCTTACCCACTCTAATTAACTGTAATTATTTTGACTCCAGAAGTATTCTCCAGAAGTATTCTCTATTTTGTGTGGATAGTGAACATTACAAGGAAGAGCGGAAGTGGGGCAGAAAAAGACTCACCCTGACTTGCAATCCAGGGATTGGCTGAACATTGATACCACTCTTGTACCTATGCCCAGCTAACACAGAACACCATCACTGCTCCTCTAGTCTAGATTCTACTGTGTCCTCACCACCATTGTGTCCCACGGCCACCCTGTCTTTCCAAGTATAGCTGTGAGAGTAGTCATTGAGCCCTATTTCTGTGTATCACCTGGTGTTGGCCATGCTGAGTCTCAACCTGTGCCTGATAGATGGTCTGGAAATACCTATATGTAGTCTTTTTGTCTTTGAATGTAAGATATGATCTATCTTCATTGAGACTTCTGTGTCAGAGAACCTTTAGTATGAGCAAGTAGTTTGCATCCTGGGCAGATCACAAATGTGAAATTTCTGCTACTAGTGTCATCAGGCAATTATTCATGAACTAGAATATACCATGGCTGCTTTGCAGAAATTTTTGATGGCATATTCAGATTGGGATTTGTAACTTTACTTTGCAATCATGAACATTTAAATGTTGCCTTTATCAGAGCTTTTTGATTTCCTCTAATATGATATTTTTGATATTGAACTAACATTGGAAGAATATTCTAGTAATCTAGCAGTATTCTGTCTTGATACAGCAAAAACAAACGTTTCCTGCTGTGTTGATTGGAAAGAGGAGCAAGCATTTCCTATATCTACTGGCATATGGTGCTAAGATTTTATCATACTATCTTATAAAGAGCTAGGAAACTTCCTCTGCTTAATAAAAATGTGTGTTTATTTATAAGCAATATACTTACAATGTATATTTCCATCTGTTAGGTGAACATAATTTGTGTAGGAATTCCAGTAATAGGTAGAGGACTTTGCAACTCTGTGTAGGATGTTTTCCCTGTTGAGACATTAGACTAAAGAGATGGTAGAAAACAGCATATGCCTAATATTCAATTTTGAATCTTGTTTGTCCCTGTTGTCTGAAAGTAGTGCTATTTTTGTGCATTAGTACATAGGATTATTATAGAAATTCATCAGAATTTAAGATCTACTTGGGATACTAAAGAAAAAAAGGTAGAGTGAAAATTACATAAATATGATTATGCTCCAATGAAAAAAGTCTTTGTAGCTTTACAAATCCATGTTGCAATGACTAGTTCTATTTCTTTTTTGTAAAATTTTATTGATTTTGTTTTAATCTAATCTCAACATTCCTCTTTATTATAATCACAGTGTATAGCAATCAAAGCTGCTGCTCACTTTCCCATTGCTGATTTTTAATTTCATGAAGTGACATTGACTCTTTGTGTTCAGTTTGATATTATTCTGGTTGTCTTGATTAATTAATTTTTAGATGAAATGTTCCTCACAATGGAAGAAAAAATTTAACACAAAAATTCAAAATTTTTTATCATAAAATCTTTTATGAATCTTCCCTAGGATCTCAAGACAGGTTATCAGAGGGAAAATATACTATGATTAATATTTGCTTAATGTTGAATTGCATGAATTGACCAATCTAAATTTTTATTTGCTTAAATAATCATTCTTATCAGTTCCTTTTTTGGGATGACTAGTTGGACATACTTAAAGATGGACAATTAGTTGAATATAAATGACTCAAGGTATGCTCGGAAGCTATAGAAATGCAGTATACCATACATTTTGTCCTTTTATCTGATTTTTAAATGAGCTTTCATTGATTGTGTTTTGAAAAAGACATATTTTAAAATTTATGGACACCTATTAATTGCACATTATTTTGCTTGAAATGGTGTTTTCTGTTTTTCAGTAAAAAACTATTATGTAAGTAGATTTGAGCTCTTTTTTCTTTGTCATAATAAATATCTTTCCATATGTGAAGTGCTTATTCTTTGTTTTTTTGCATTCATACGTGAGCTATTTTCTTCATTCACAGTGCATATCCATTCACTTTTTTAAAATTTCTCTAGTGCTGAAGATGAAACTCAAATTCTTGCAAACTCTGTACCACTGAGCTGCATCCCCAGTTCATAATTTTTTATTTTGAAAAGTGACGTGATTGACATACAAAAATCTGTACATGATTAATGTACACAACTTAATGAATTGGGAGATTAGTACACACCCATGAAACTGTTGTCACAGTTCAGAGTATGAAACCTCTTCATCCTCTTAAATATTTCTTCCAGTCCTTTTTATTCATTACTACTGTTTTCATGTGATAACAACATGTACACCCTCAATAAATTTTAAAATATAAAATTCTATATTTTTGTATCCTTTTTTAGAATTTTAATATTTTTTAGTGTGTTTCTGTAAGATAATATCTGTGTTCCTCTTGGAGTACTGGTTCATGCACAAAGCACTTCTTAATTACTTTTAATCCCTTTATTCTCTCTTAGTTTCTTTTTAGCAGTTATTACTTTATTATCTTTTAGTTTGCTCTTTATTTATATTTTAGATTTCTCATCTAAGAGAAACCGTGCAATATTTGAGCTCATGTGTTTGGTTTATTTCACTTAACATTATGGTCTCAAGGTGCATTCATTTGTCTACAAATGACTCAAGATGATTCTCTATGGCGGAGTAGTACTCCATTATGTGTAAATAGCAATAATTTCTTTGCTGGTTTGTTGGTGATGGACATATAAGCCACTACCAAGATTTAGCTATTATGAGTATTGTTAACTATAGGTACTATGCTGTACAACAGACATCTAGGACTTTTTCAACTTATGTAGTCCATATTTTGTTTCTTCATTTCCTCTTCTACCACACCCTGACAGCTAATAAAATCAGCCATAGGGCAAAAGGAAAATAGTGTATGATAATAACTTACCAAAGTTAAAATAGTTTAACCACAAGAGCAGAATGTCCTGAAGTTTCATCCATATTTTTGAAAATGTTATCATTTTCCATTTTAAGACTAAGTGACATTACCTCAGGTGTACAGAAGATAATCAAAAATACTATTTTTAAATATAAAGATTATCACAGTAAAATATGTATTGCCATTAATTCCCCTCAAAAAAAATTTTGAGCACACTTATTCCATTGTGCTTGCCACTTTCTAAAGTAGTTCTGGAAGTCCTTTTTTGTTAGGCTCTTTAGGAGGCATGAGAACAAGTCAGTGCATGCTGCAGCTAAGTGCCATCTAACTGAAAGCCAGGTATGATAAAAGGTGACGGTTACATCCTCATCCATGTTGTTCACCAAATCTAGTACCATCTGACTTCTAGCTGTTCTCCAAAGGCAAAATAATTGTGAAAGACAACAGTTTTGAATAGTTATTCAGGACATGGTGGTAGCTACGCTTACCTCTGAAAACACCCCAGCAACAATAAAAATATAGCTTGTAAAATGACTTATACAACTACCTGAGAAAGTAGCCAGAGTGATTGGCTAAGTACATTTCAGCAAGGAGGAGCATTCTGAAGAAGATTAATGCCAGTATGTCTTTCACTGTAATGTTTGAAAATTTAAATATTCACCTCTTTTTCTTTTTAATTTTTTAAACATTTTTTAATTCATGTATTTGGTACAGGGTCTTGCTATGCAGCTCAGACTTATAGTGACCATCTTTTCTCAGCCTCCCCAGTGTTAGGATTACAGACATGTGCCATCACGCCTGGTTCTGGTGGCTTGGCATGGCTTGCCTAGAGTGTGGGGTCTTGCAAGGCATGTGGTACCAGGGGTCAAATGGGGTCCTTGCACTTATCAGCAGCCACTTAAACTACTGAGCTATCTGCCCTCACTTTTCATTTCCAATGATATTGACAATGCTTCCATTGTCTTTAAAACTGCTCATCTGTTGATAGGTGCTTATATTGTTTTGGTGATTATAAAGCTACACAATGAGCATGGGAAATTAGATATTTTTTCAGGAACTTGATTTCATTTCTTTCGGATTTTACCCAGAATGTGGGCTTCTTGGTCACATATATGTTAGTTGTGTCTCATAGTTTTTGAGGCCCTCCTACCCCCATATTCTGTAGTGTCTACATCCAGTGTACATTCCTACAGCGTGCCAGGGTTTTGGTTTTATTTTTTTCCCATACTTTTGCTATCATCTGTGTGTCTGTGGATGTACAAATTTGATAGCTCATTATGATTTTTGCTTTCATTTCCAACCTCCCTTCTTTGATTTGTTTGTGAGCATTGTCTGGCAACCAATTAATGTCATATCTCAGTTAGTGAAGCATTTGTAGGGCCAGGAGCTTGCTGCCTTCTGAAACTGGCCATGTCCTTATTTGTTTGGTAAGGTAACACAAGTAAGCTTACATATCCTTACTTGTTTATGATTTTAAAACATTAAAGTACACTAGCAGCAAACCAAAGCAGGCCTTTTATAGAAACCATATCTTTTAATTATGTATAAATGTACTAAAGTTTTAAAAGGCCATACATTTGGAAGATAATTTCTTGTATCTACTGAAATGGAAGTTAAACTTGAAATGGCTATTTTGTCATCTTGAAGTACTAAGTCAGGCAGGCTCAGTAGCATATACCTGTAATCCCATCACTTAAGAGGCTGAGGCAGGAAGGCTACTAGTGAGTTTAGGCCCAGCCTGGGCTACTTAACCAAGTTCAAAACCAGCCTGCACATCATAGTTAGACACTGTCTCAAAAAAAAGTTAAGTCAGTGTCAGCTCACATGGAGAAGTAAGAAAAAATGTGTTTGTTACTTAGGGAAAAGTTCACACCAAGACTGATAGAGAAGTGATTCTTGGGATGGATATATCTCATCCTGAAGATGATATTTGAACTTTCACATAGAATAATGGAACATGTTCTGTTAAGGTTATCACCAACTCCAGAAGTCATTTATAGAAATTCTGAGGTTTTTCAGGGAGTTAAAGGAAGTATTCTTTGATTGTCAGGGGGCTGTATTTTTTTATGATGGCTGTAATTTAAATGGATTTATCTTTTATTATTTACATCTTGCATGCAGCCTATCATAAATAATACCTACCTTGCACATGACACTGTGCTAGATACCAGGATTGAATAGCAAATAGAACAGAGGTGGGTCCCAGCTTCATGTACTATTCATAGCCTAATTAGGGGCAGATATTGATGCAATAATCTCAGAAATAAACCTCAATTGATATTGCTTTTGACAGGGAAAGGTGGTGTAGTTCTTGGATTATATAAGTAATGTACATTGAGCACCTGTTATATGAGATGTAAGCACCATTCTATATGTGGCTATTAACCCGTCTTTCTTGGATTTGGCAGGTACATTATTTCATCCTTACAGAAGCATGACGCTGGATTTTACCGCTGTGTGGTGCGAAACAGAATGGGAGCACTGTTGCAAAGAAAATCAGAAGTTCAAGTTGCATGTATGTGTACAGTTCACAGACCTTCATTGACAAACAAGACAAAGCAATTGTGGGGAACAATTTATAATCACGTTCAACCATTGTAGGGACTGATAAGTTATCTTTCCTTTGATAAAAATAAAATGATTGATAAAGCTGATGAGAGAAGAATAAAAAGTTGCGTGGCTGACTGGGGAAGGGCTTTGGAGGCAGACTGCTTTTCCCAACTAAAAAGATGAAGGGTCCTATCATGACCCTTGAGGAGATGAATGGGAGTATCAGGGGATTTCTGTCCTCTGAATTAGTTAGTCTTCTCATAGATTGTGTTATACTGAGATTCAAAATGTTTGTATATTTCAAAAAGTTGAGTCCAATTAGGTCAAATTATATCAATTCATATGTAATTCTTTCCAATGAAATGAGTTTAGAAATCTTTTTGCTTGACTGGGAAAAGTACATGGAAAGTTGATGTATCAGTTGTTATAAATTTATAGCAGATCTTTTATTTAGCAGGTCCATTTTAGAAAATGAAACTTTTAAAAGTAATTGGAAGAGTTATAAAACTTTAGGGAGCTTGAATTTTAATGTCATCTTCAGGAGAAAGAGGTCAGGGAATTTGGCTTCTACCTATTGTCTTTTTTTAAAAACCTGAAATCTGTGAAGTGTAGGATCTATCTAAAATGAACTGTCTGCTTTATTGTGTTTCAATATACTACTGAATGTCTCTTTGCTTAAAAGTAAGCAGTGTTCTGAGATATTAAATTATGACTTTAGGGAACACTGTCCAGCTTCTCGGATGGGCTATGCTATTTGGTGATGATATTTCCTCACTTATTATTTTGACTCCAGTTAAAGCTTGCAGCTTTATGTTAATATATAAAATAAAATAGTGCCTACTTATGTTACAATTCTGTCATAAGCTTTAATGACAGTATGAGCCACTGGTACTATACATGCTTAATTATGTTTTAAGTCACTAGGAAAGCATAAATTTTTCTGAATTATAATGATGAAGTCACTCAGCTAATTCAGAACTTTTATTCAATAGGGTAGTTGAAAACACAATAAATAGAGTGGCAATCAATACCCAGACCACATTGGAGGAAGTTAAGTGCCTGGAATTTAATATACCAAATGCTATTTTATAAATTTAAGCTTGGACTTCTCTTTGTTTAATCATGTATATGTTCAATTTTACTCTTCATCTCAGATACTTAGATTTTCTCTTAAATTCCTTTTCTTTATCCCTTTGATAATACATTTTACTTTACATTAAAATAACCAGGCATATTTTCTTAATTTGTTTTATCTCTTCCTTCAAATGTTGCACACTATCACGCAAACAATAAGTTTTAAATAGAAAGATCATAGATAATAAAGCTCTTTTATGCTCTTTTATGGAAGATTTCAAACTTAAATGCATTTAAAAAGTGTTTCCTCTATAGTAAGTCCCAGACATATGATTGAGTTCCATCTTGGGAGAGATTTATAAGTTGGATTTGTTTGTAATCCAGAACAATGAATCTTAAATAATACACTTGTGAATCTTATATAGTATACCCATGGAAATTCACAATTTGAATGTGTGTAAGTTGAGGACTTACTGTATCTTTGTATATACATTCATTTGTATCTGACCATAATATGAAAACTTTTTAAAAGCATTTCAAGCTATCAGTTTAGATATTTACAAAACAATGGCTATTTTTCTCTGACCTTATTTTTCTAATGTTTTTAAGTGATGGAACAATGATTGATTGTCCTAAATTATGTCAACAGTGCAAGGGTGAATGAGAACTGACTATAAGGTGTATAGTGGTTAGAAAATACAGCTCCCAAAAGATCTGTTAGGAAGGCGTTCACCGCAGAAGTGAGTATGAGGAGAAACTCAGCAGGGTGAAAGCCTGAGCTGAGGAGATACTTGAAGCATTTTATTACTCATGTGTGAAAGCTGCTTCCTATAGGAAGAGGATACCTTTCAACAGTTTATTTCAGTGCACGGTCAGATGCAGTTATTCCATGTGTTTACAGTAAGACAAAGGCTCTTTGGCTGTGCTAGTTATTGCACTTCTTGGCCACTCTTGAGGTGGAGAGCTCTGCCTGTGCTTCACTCACAGCCTGATCAGCACTTCTCAGCACTGCCATTTAGCCTTGCTTGTCTTCTTGTTAACATACAGCATCACTGCTGACTTCACTGTGAAACACAGTTATTTCCACTTCTGAACCCCACTCCCCCCAACAACACTGCTTTGTACAACCTAAATAGTCTCATTTTTCTCTGCAGATATGGGAAATTTCATGGGCACAGACCAAAGGAAAATGGTTTCGCAAGGACATGCAGCAGTTCTCAACTTGCTGCCCATCAGCAGCTGCCCTAGACCTCAAGTGACTTGGTTTAGAGAAGGGCACAAGATCATTCCAAGCAACAGAATGTAAGTTGCTCCAAACATTAAAGTCTTACATGCAATTAATTACACTTGCTCATACCATTTGCATAGTATGTGAACCAATTAAGGTTAGCAGTGATTTTAAAAGAGCAACCTAGTCTGGAAGCCTTACTTCTGCCCTTAGTAAAAATCTATTTTGGGACTGGCTTTATTGTTTTTAAGCAGCCTAAACAAGTGACCGTGTAACATTATTCTTCAGCATGTTTCATGTCCAGGACCTAAAGCACTCTTACTTGCAGTTCATTCTTTTTTGCCTTTGAATGTACTTTTTAAGATGTCATTGTCATCTCTGAATTGTGGTTAGCTTCAAGTATGATTTAACAAGGGCTGATATTTACTTATACAGCTGTGGATCCCTCCCCTCTTTTATTGAGCCATGCTTGATAGTACTTTCTCTGACAATAAAGCAGTAATTACTGCTTATTTCTCTTTATCCTTTTATCCTACCATGACAGTTTTATTTCCCTTCGTCTAATTAGTGGCTTGCCCATCTATTGCGGAATAGTCGCTTTGTGATTAGTTAAGCATTATTTCAAGGTGTTCTTGACTATTACACATCAAGATATTTATCTAATGTCAGACAGGTTTTCTTTATTTGGAGCTTTTATGATTAAAATGAACATTTGATATATATTGCTTGATTAGGTATTCTGTAATTATATTTAAAAACACTTCCAAATATAAAAATTTCAGTGTTAAAAATTCCAAAATAATCATGAAATACTGAAAGCTTAGGATAAAAGTCAAATATTTATACAGTCAAGTATTTGTATTCCAATAAAAATTCATGACAGGAAGAGGCTCATGTGTTATTTCTTTTTGTTTTATTTGACAAAAATGGTATGTGTAAGCCAATTTTCTGGGTAGGTTTCAAACGAAATTGGCTGAGATTTAAACCTACCTTCTCACTTCCCAGAGCACTCATGAGTTCCCTTGTTAAAAAAGTGTTATAATTTGTCCACCTTGGCATTTGAATTCTGCTTCAAATTAGACTGTTCCTAAGGTCCTTCAGCAACTATATCCCTCTTGGGTATTAGAAACATGAAAAAAAAATACATATAAAGGCTATATTTCAAAATTCTAGTAAAAATACTAATTATTTTGGAAAATAATGTAAATACTTTCCTTTTATTGTATTAAATGTTATTTAGATATCAACCTTCACATTGACTCAGTCATAATAGATGTTTCTTGAGTTTTGATGGAACAAAAATGAACAATGAATATGTCTTTGCCTCAGGATACTATTAGGCTGAACAAAAGGTAGTTGTGATAGGTAGTTTGTTGTAAGTGTTCAACAAAGTTCCAGGGTGAGCACAGAATGGCAGGTGAAGATAGAATAAGTGTTGGGGGAGAATTTGTACCAGAAATGGAGAGGTATTATTGCTTAAATCTAGCTCTTTCCTCACAGTTTCATGCACTCACAGGTGGGGCTTTTGGAAGAAACTGTATCATGGGTGTGTGATAATGGGTAGTACACTGATGGTTTGGCATAGTTCTGGGTATAAGTGATAGTTTTACTGAAGAGTAGAAAACCTTCCCTAGGCATGAGTGGCTTCAACCAATAGGCTTAGAGCCCGGATGGAATAGAAAGGGAAAAAGAAAGGCCTGCATATTCTGTTAACCTTGCCATGGACTATTTCTCTGTGGCCATACCATCCTGCCTTGGACCAGATGACTATGGATGGAAAACTCTACAAACTGTGAGCTAAAGTAAATCTCTCCTCTTCTCTTATAACTTGTATGTGTGAGGTATTTTGCCCTAGTAACAAGGAAGTTACTAAGACAGGGATGTATTGAAGTAGGCTTTATCTAAAACTTTTAGAGCTCTAAGTTAATATCAATGTTAGCAAACTTAATAGTGGAATAATTAACTTTAATATTAATATATTTATTCATATAATAATATGTACTTAATGAAATAAATTTTAATTTCATAATTTATGTTAAAGACTTTAATTTCTAAAGGGCTATAATAACTTAATGTTGCTGTTAGAGCTTTAACTTAGCATATAATAGATGAGATTGTTTACAGTTGTGTGAATGTTGATAAATCCCAGTGAAATAGTGTGATGGTGTCTCCCTTTTTAAAAAAAGATTAAATGAAGCTCATTATGGATACTTACACTTCTGCTAGGCCCTTTAGTTTTATATTTTCCACCTCATTATTACCTCAAATTTATTAAGTACCTTCTGTACAAGAAATCATTAATCATTATGGCCATGGGTTTCTCCACAAGTTTTTTTTGTCATTCAAAAATACATTGCTTTCCACTTAAAAAAATTCTGCTTTTAAAAAAATTGAACCCAGGCTTCCCATGTGCTACACAAGTGATCTGCCACTGAAACACATCCTAGCCATTTTGTTTTGAGACAAGCTCTCACACATTTGTCCAGGATGGCCACAAACTTGAGATTTTCCCTCTCCATCCTCCCAAAGTAGCTGAGATTAAAGTGTGTGCTACTGCATCTTGCAAGATTTGCTTTCCACTGGAGATAGGCATATTGACATTGTTCATGCCCCTGTGGTTGGCTGGCAAAAGTCAGGTGGCTTTTATCACTTCTCTACTACTAGAAGTATCTTTTAAATCTGAAACATTTAGTTCAAAGTGGATCCATTACACAACTGAAACACAGTTGCCTACAGCTGCTTTTAGCTTCCCTATGCTCCAACAATTCTCTAAGACAGCAGCAGGACTGTTCTTTGTCCTGGGTGAATAACTTCAGCTGATTTTCTCTTTACTTTTTAAACATTATTTCATGTCCTTTAAAAGCTAAACTTTAGCACTATAGATGATAGTTTTTTCTCAAGGGAAATAGGAAGCATGATGTTTTGCAATTTGAAAAATTAGTTACATAGCCTCTTTTTTTCTTTCACATATATGTTTATTTGATATTATCAATGAGATACTTAGGCAAAATCTTGCATGAGAGAATACTACTTGATTGCTAAGGAGCAGGACAGCACACAGTCAGCTTATCACAGCATAATAGTTTACACGCACAACACAATGCTGAAGTATCAAGTTCTAATTCCACATCTCTTTTCCACACCTTTGTGACAGCCAATGTTTGCAGCTGGATCTCAGAGTCATGCACTGCTATTTTGAGCACACCTAGTTGTTCCTGGGTGGCAGTCAGTAAAATGGTACAAAAGTACATGGACAAGGCATTCACGCTACACAGACATCTTATGCCTCCCGACAACAAGTTAAGGAGCAAAGATGGAGATCTAGGCTGGGAAACTGACAACATGCAGCTTGGACAACAGATGAGTGGAGGTGGGAACACTAGTGTGCAGTCTTCTCTTCACTGAATGCCTCTCAGTGTTCCATGGATGACAGGCGGGAAGTGCGAGGGCACAGGTCTTGGGACTCCTCTTCCAACAGCTACTTCTTGGTCTCCATAAACAGCTCAACTCCCCCAAAGCAGGCAGCATGGAACTGTCTGAATCCCTATGAGTCCCTGTTCCATGAGGATGATCATCTCAGTTCTCTTCCAATCACTGCCTGAGCAGCCTCAGAAACATGCTCTCGCTTTCCTGTTCACTTTCCAGTTGGCACTTTTCCTCTGGCTGCTGCTGCTGTTGCTGCATCCCACCTGGCTGGAAGCCAGGCCGATTGGTGCCCAGGCTAAGGGTCAAGCCACTGAGACCTTGCATGAGGGTTTCCCAGGAGGAGGGATTGAGGATCCCATTCCCCTCTCCAGTGACCCCAGAAATATTTGGCATGTGGGCCTGACAATATTGACACTGGCATTTGAATTGATTCTGAGTTCTACTGCCTAGAAAAGAGACCCTAATTTCCCTTTCAACTGGGTAAGGTGCCATGTGAATGGCATCTGAAGTGCCCCGGGAAGGCTTTCTTCCTCTGAGGGAACCCAACCTTTCTCAGTGCTGCTCCATCAGAGTCTTCTCTTCCCTGTACTGCTGCTTTAATAGTCCCTCTCGCAGAGGCATGGGGGCAAGGGGGCGGGGGTGGAACCAGGACTGATGCTCAGCTCAGTGAAGCCCAGCATTAGCTGTCCTGTAGAGAAAGGCTGCTGTCCCCTCCTGGGAGCTTTGTACAGCAGCCATCAGGGAAGATCCACAACTCACCCCTAGATTCCATTTCTGGAGTGGATTCATGGAGGTCTTGTTTGAGCCAGGCCCTTCAGTCTAGATGGGAAAGTGGAGCAGGAGGTTTTCAAATAACTAGACTAGAGGTAGGAAAGTGCAGGGCCAGAATATTGCAGACTGTGGTTTAATCACTCTTTGCCTTCTTTCATCATTTATGGTTCCTAGAAGGCAAATCCAAGATAGAACAGCCAGCATTCTGATCCAAATCCTCATGGAGGAGGGTGGAGCTTCTACAGTGCCAGGAAAAAGGAGTCTGAGTCCCATCCATACAGAAGTGGATGAATCAGTGTTGTCTGGTCTTTCTCACGCAGATGTTCTGTAATTTTGGTGCTTCCATGCATAACCATTATTCCCTAAGCTCAGATGTGGTAAATGAAGATCAGAGGGATTCTGCTACTTAATGTCACACAGCTAGGTAGTGGTGATATCTATTTATTGCCCCTGCAGGCATGTGTTCGCTATCCTACACAGGTCTCACCATCTACTTGCAGTCGTGCCACCTCCTTTCCCCCTACATAGCCTATTAATAACCCTAACATCTATTATTTATTGAGTACCTATTTCTAAATCTCACCATTACCTGCTGAAGTACATATAATTACCTCCACTGACAGCTATTATAACTGAAGATTAGTGATGCTAACTCACCAAAGGATACACAGCTGATAAATGGTATAACCAGGATTCATACCTATGTCTACTTGACTGAATCTCTCTCTCTCATGCTCTTCTGTATCAATACAATTCTTCTTTTCACTTCATTTTCTCAATATTATTTGTGCTTCTCATCATTATTTAATATCTCTTTAGTCTTTTTCCATTGTTTATTTAGAAGACAGCTTTCAATTTGAAATAATATAGGTTAACCTGGGTTTATATAAAGATAGTGAGAAGTGTCAGTTATTGATATATTTTGAAAGTAAAATCAATATTTTCTTTTGGATTGGATGTAGGCCAGGAGAGATAGAGAAGCCTTGTAGGACTTGAGATTTTGGGCCTGATAAATTGATAGTATAGATTGCCATTTCCTGAAATAGACAATATTGAGAAAGGCAGTTTTTTTTATATGTGTGTTGGTAGTCATTTATGTGTTCTTTTTTATGGGAGACTAAGATTGAGATGTCTATTACATAGCCAAGAGGAGCCAATTTTTAGACAGTTAGCTGCAGCTTAAGCTTAATATATTACAGATATATATAAAGCTCTTTTGAACCTATGAAAAACATGTGCCAGTATGGCATGTCCAGAGAGGTCCAGTTGGGCTAACTTTGGATATTTTTACATAAAGAAAACTTATTGGAGTATAGTTTTCAGTAACTGAACCAATAGCAGAGGTGTCAACAATAAGTCAATGTGCTTCCTATCCAGATACATTTTTTTTTTTTAGTGCTGGGGATTGAGCTCACAACCTTATGCTCACAGAGCAGGTGCTTATGCCACTGAGCTATATCCTTGGTGAAGGTGCTTCCTAGTCTGGGGAGAAGGAACTAAAATATCCATTGTGATCATCCTGCAAAGATACCAAAGCCTTAATTTCTGGACCTTGGGGGCAAGTTAGCTTATGAGGAAGAGGGGGATTAAAACTGCATAAGCAATAAGAAACTAATATAAAAAGGCAAAACAAAAGCTGTCTTCCAATTAGTATGCTTACCCAAATGCTTGCAGCTCTTTCAGTATCTTGTCCAAGGGCTCTAACCCTGAGAGTTAAATTCCTGGGCCTGTTGACTCTACATTCCACGGGTCAAAGATCTTTCTTTCCCCAAGTTCATCCCCATACTTCACGTAGAAGAGCTAAGCATTCCCTCTGCAATAATGTAATAGAGGTAATTAATTATAGATTCCCCTGGACCACCTCTTAGTAATACTTTTTAGGGTGTTGAAGTCCTCACAGTATTTTCTTAAGTTTTGTGACTTTGTTCAAAACTCTGAAGTAGGAGGAGAAACCTTCTTCAGTATTCTGTAATTCTCTTGAATTAATTGTTCCAATCTGTAAGCTCTGGTACTCAAAGCATTTTCTAACCACTGGCACCACCACTCCCACCTCCACCTCTACCTGATGTTTCTTTCTTTGATAATTCTATCTGGCCTGGGCATATGATTAGCAGTTATGAAGCCATGGAATGGCTGAAATAATGAGTGGATATGAAGAAAAGTCAGATGATGCCTTCCAACTTCCTCAGCAGACAAGAGGAAGAATGTAAGAATAACAAAGCTCAAGAAAAAAAAAGCTGTTAAAGCAGAAAAAATATCTTGGAAAGGCAAATGATATTTTGAAAGAACTGAGAATAAGTTATACTCTGAATTTTGAATAGGTAATTATGGGTTTTATTTATCTGAGAAGAGGAAAAAAAATGCATGTTTATTTCTCTGACTTACTGAATCAGAACAGTTAATTTGCCATCTTTGCATATCAAGGATGACTATACCTTTGTCTTATAAATATGGCCTAATTTGAAAATAAATTCTTGTATGTTATTTTGGCTTAAATATATTTTCTTTTTTCCCTATTATTTCTCAAAGTATGAAATGAGATCTTGATGCCACGCAGTGTTTCTCTTACCTCCAGGAGGTAATTTATGTCAGCAGTTATCAGATTAGGACGCAAAATCTTGGTCTGTACAATGCTATTCTTTTGCTTAATTGCAGGTTTTTATGCTCAAATTGTATCCTGTAGTCTACCTGACAGGAATGTGTAAGCACAAGTGTTTTTGCATGGGTTTTCCCTGAAATGTGAAGTTTATAGATGAAATATTTCAAACCTCCAGTCAGTTTTGCGATAGACTGCTTGCCAATAATGTTCTGGCCTGTGAAGTATGGGCAGTAAACATCATCCCAGGTGACTTCGGAGCAGGCTGACTCATAATTGTTCATGCTTAAATACTTGAACATCCATTAACTTATTACCATTTCATTTCAATTGCTCCAAGAAAGATTTGTTTAAATTAGCACTTGTGCTGGGAGTCACAACTTAATGGTTGAGTGAAGTAGATCTGGTTGTAATAATATTTTTATAGTTAATTGAGCTTTCAAAATAATGTGGTTTTAAATTTTTTATATTATATTTTATGGGCATTTTGTGAATGTTTGTAGAATATATCTATGCATGTGAACTGAACCATAATGAAAAGACTGGGAGACATGGGTTCCAGGCCTTATTTCACTATAACTTCAGCCATGGACAGCTACTTTTTCTCTTTCTCCCATTTTCTCATATCAAAAACAAGGGAGGTATTTTGAATACTTCTGAGATTCTTTCTGGTACTAACAATAAGGATGCTGTTTTGGAGGTGGGTGTCCAAGGCTGTTTCTCATTCTACCACTTTTCTTCCTCCATTCCTTCCATAGATATTTACTGAGCACTTACTTAGTAATGCCAGGCATTGTTCTGGTTGCCAAGCACAGAAAGGACAGTGAAGCATCAAATGTGCTGCCTGCTCTGAGGTATCTTCTAGTAAAAACAGTTAATAGTAAACAAGGTACTTTCACATGAAGCACAAGGTATGAGCACATGATCAGGGTAGGACAACTGAGAATACTACACTGAGGTGGTGGGATTCCTTTAAATTAAGTATTCTGCTCAGCCTCTCTATAGAGGTGATTTATAAAAACATTTTATTGGGTTATAATTTACATATAACAAAATAGATTTCAAGCACAGACAATACATTGTAAAAGAGAAGCAACCACCACCTCAGTAGAGAGAGTTCCTTTCTGCCCCTTCCTCCATCCTGCCTACCCACTAATCTAATTTCTCTTAAAATAGGTTAGTGAGGGCTGGGGAGGTGGATCAGTGGAATAAGCACTTCCCTGGCAAGTGCAAGGGCCTCAGTTCAATTCCCGCTTCCACCAAAAAAAAAAAAAAAAAAAAGAAAAATAGGTTAGTGGTTATTACTGTTGAAAACTTTCATAGAAATGCAATCATTGAATGGGAAGTCTTTTGTGTCTTTTCATTCATTAAACATAACTTCTGTGATATTCTCCATATGATATTTTATAATAACAGTAATTAACAATTTTTGAGTACCAGGCACTATTTTAAGTGTTTTGTATATAATGACTCATTTAATACAGTAGCCCACTGAGTCATTACTGTTATTATCCTTGCTTTACTGGTGAGAAGAAAGGCAAAGAGAGGTCAACAGTAGGGCTGTGTGAGCACTGTTGAGTGCCTAAGTCCATACTTTCCTGTCTGTGCTATACCGGCTTCTCAGCTGAGGAGCAGCCAGCCATGCACAGACTAGAGGATGAATGTTTGAGGCAGAGGGGCAAATGCCAGCAAGCACAGGGAAGAGCTTGATAAGTGAAAGGGCTCTGGTGCATTCACATATGCAATGTGAAAGAAAATGTTAGAGAGGTTGACAGAGAAGAACTCTAGGATCCTGTAGCCCTAGAAACTAGGAAGGATTCTGGAGTCTATTCTGTATGCAGTGGGGACTGTCTCATGACTTTTGAAGTGGGACATCTTTGGAAGAAGGTTTTTACTGTAATTGCAATAAAATCTACATAACATAAAATTTATCTTTTAATATGTACAGTTCAGTAGCATTAAGTCCCCTTCACATTGTTGTGCAGCCAATTTCCACAAGTTCTAAGCTCTTATAAAGATGGTATGATGTTGCAAATAGGATGCTGACATTGATATATTGGAGATATAGTACATTTCTATCCCTACATGTATCTCGCATATGCCCTCTTATTGCCACAATACTTTCTGCCTCACTCTCCTCAAACCCTGGCAGTCACTACTATATTTTTTTGCTTGTTTCTATAATTTTGTAATTTTAAGGATGTACCCAGTATGCATTGCTTTTAGAATTGCCTTGTTTCATTCAGTGTAATATTGATTCATCAAGATTATTGCATGTATCAGTGTTTGATTCCTTCTTGTGGTGTGTAGTATTCCTTTTGTATGGATGTACTACAGCTTGTGTAATTGTCCTGTTGAAAGACATCTAGGTTGTATTCTGTTTGGGACTATTATGAATAAAGTTGATATAACCATTCTTGAACAGGTTTTTGTGTGAATGTAAGAATTCACTTCTCTGGGATCAATACCCAGGAGTACAGTGAATGGACTAT
>PVKA01011004.1:0-62439 GCA_004027165.1 Ctenomys sociabilis | reverse complement strand
AAAAAAAAAAAAAAAAACCTCAAAAACACCAGCCCACATTCCACAAATTTGGAACCCAAATCTTCAGATCTCATGAATAGCACGGTTTGAATGACACTGTGGGCAGGACTGGGTCCCCTGCACATGAGCACCAATTACTTGCGAGCCATTTACATCAGGCACATCTACTCAGTATCTTCCAACAGCCCTGAGTTTTGAATAATGTTAGATACATCTGGAATTTAATTCTTCCAGTCTAATACCAAGTAGAGTGAGTTATCCAAGGAGATGACTAAAATCAGTACTCTGAGAAACAAAACCAGTATTTACTGAAAATGTAAAAGCGCTGACAATAAAGTGCAACCCAAAGGACAAATGAAAAAAGTTAAAGGAATCATATAGGGATCCCTCAAAATCCATTTCAAAGAAGACATTCATCAACAACAATATGTACACATTTATTTTATTGAACAGAATGCCAGCACTGCCAAATATCCTGAAGCCAGTTTATCTTCACAAATTCTACCAACTTCTTTTATTAAAATAGATCTAACGCAGGCACCTTAACCTTGTTAGAGGGTAGATTTGATAACAGAACCTCTGGCCCACATCCTGCCTTAGCCATCAAAATTTCTCCCATTCTCTAAATTTTTTGAGACAGGGTCTCACCATGTAGCCTGGGCTGGCCTCAAACTTGTGACAATCTCCTATTGCCTGGATTTCCTTTTTCTAAACCTTTGTTCTCCCAGTCCCTTACGAATTATAGAAAAACACAAATTTGGAGCGGTTTTACAGAAGAAATTGTGCTGAAGGTAAAGAGAAAATCTACTACAAAATGTATTCAAAGACAATGAATTCATGAAATGATGTACTATTATTACCAAGTTCTACATTCTTTTTGAAAGATAATAACCAGACAACAAATTTCACCTACTCAGCGAATCAATTTCTGGATAGCTGCTTAAGTATGTAATTATTATGCTATTAATAATCAGAAATAAGATTGCAACTTTCCACTAAGTTACCACAGTTTTCTTTTTAAGAAGTCATCTATTGATTTTTCCACCTGTGACAAAGCCAAAGCTAACAAATCTGGAAGCCCACAGTGACTAGCTATTACTAGAATAATCAAGAATAGAAAATAAAGGGCCCAGGGAGATTGCTAAGTATAGCTCAGTTGAATAAGTGCTCGACTGACAAGCGCAGGGTCCTGAGTTCAATCCCCAGTACCACCAAAAATAAATAAGAATAGAAAATAATACCAAAAAAAGAAAATAATACCAAAGTGTGGATTCTGAAAGGTAACTGAAAATGGGAGCTTTGGTGTAAGAATAATATAAAACTGGGCGAGGCATGACAGTTTTGAATATATGCTTCATAGCTCAAATTACTGAAGTTAAATACTGGAATACATTTGAGCCTGGATAATAGAGTTTCCAAAGCAGTCTTAGTTTATGGATCCAGTTTATAAATTCTAAACACTTCAAAAATGAAGATCAAAGCAGATGGGGAGGTACACATCTGTAACCCCAGCACTTCAGAGGCTGAGATAGGAGGAGCACGTTGAGTTCAAGGTCATCCTAGACTGCAGAGTGAGACCCTCTCAAAAAAAAAAAAAAAAAGGCCAAGTACTTTGTTCAATCTTTCTGAGTAAACCATGTAACTCTACTTCAACATCAAATGACACTATAAACTATTAAAAAGAATGCTACAGATGGATGACTCTGCCTTTCAAAGCTTGTCAGTTTTTTAGTCATGTTTCTAGAAAAAACTGCTAATACTCCAAATACTCCAAATGCTGGATACAATACTTCTTGTAAAAGCAATTGTGTTCTCATCACAATTATTATGCATATTATGTGTAGAATTGCCTGATTTTATTTAGTGTGAATATAGATTAATTAAGGCTAAAGAGAAATTAACTCAGCTGATCCTTGAATTTCAAACTTCCCTTGAACTTTCTACAATGGAAAAAATTAAACACAAAAGTCAAAATGAGATTAAGCAACCTTTTAGGTATATTTCTAGTAAAATTTTATGAACTAACGAGTCAGGCAGGAAGTTTGCAAGGTAGCTTTTTTGCCCCTTTGGAGGTCCTTCTGAGGCAATGTAATTGTGCATGGAACAGTGAATAGTCTACTGACCCTGAAACAAACTTATTTTTACAGTAAGAATCTCACTTCTAGGGAAAAATGTGCTAAGCCTATCAGTAGCAAAAGGGGGACTTTGGATCACCCTCATGTAGCTTTTCCCTGTCTTCATTTGTTGCAAATTATCCCTTGCTGTGAAAAGGCCTAAAGACCCTCCGGGGAATGGGTATGTGGCAGCATCAAAGACACTTTAGCTGGGTTCCGCTCCTCTGTGGCCTATACATGCCAAGCCCAAAAACCCATCCCCCAGTGCAGCAGCATGACTAGACAAGGTCCCAGCACACTGTGTTGCACATGCACAGTGGCTATTTCAGTGCCTCGCTTCCCTGCCTTCCCAACCCTGCAGACCCAACTGTGGATCACCTGAAGAAGAGGACAATTTTCCCAGTAGAGCATACAAAGCCTTCAAGCGACTGATTCTTGGCATAGCAGGAAATGGAGATTTCAGACTGTAGCTCGCTACCTGACTTGAGTGTGTTCAGATGAGCTGGCAATGAGTAGATTTTGTTTGCTGTTACAGAGCACTCAGTGAAACAACTCACTCTTTAGGGGAAGTCAGAAAACCGCTGAAGGCATAAACAGTGGTAGAAGAATGTGTCAAAAGCAATGTCGGCCTCATGAGACTAGCATCACACTTTATGACTCAAGAGGGTCTCTGCTAGGCAATGCTTCTGTTTGACTGGTTTTATTATTTTCTTTTCCCAAGTTAGGCAGAGGCCGGTGACAGAGAGAGAAAGAGACTCTGTGTGTGTGTGTGTGAGAGAGAGAGAGACAGAGAGAGAGAGACTTGACACCCAACTCACAGGAAAGCTCATCCCCAGCCCTCTGTGTCTCAGGGTGTCTCCAGAGCTTAAAGTTCACAGGTTTTAGAACAAACAGCAACAGAGTGAATAGAAAGTTAAGTCAGCAAGGAAAAGTCCTCATCTTGCCAAGAGGATGAATCTGAAGTCGGCTGCCTCAACCCCAACTCTAGCTCTGGCAGCCTGTGAAAGCCAATCTATTAGCACATGTACTCGTGTATGCTCTGGAGAATCCTCGCCTCTGCTAGCTGTGCTCTTCAGGGAAATCGAGTTAAACAATAAGGGTGCTGAGGGTGTTTCTTCTTCAAGGTACTGACCTGGTAACCTTGGAAGAAGTTAAGAATTTCCTTAACTCCAGTATTGTAGGCCAAGCCCTGCATCCTGACCACCGTGCCGGGCTGTGGAGGGACACTGCTAAGACTGGCAGCTGTAGGGAAGTAGCCAAGACTATTAGGCGAACCTGGGGGGCTAAAGGGAGAGAAAGCACAGTGAACCAACAGGAACAGACAATGATGAATACTTATTCTACAAATATTATTACTTAAGGAAACAGACTTTCCTGTGACAATCTTATATTTTTTCAGAGCTCTTCCCCAGGACAGGGAAGAATGACACAGCCACTACCTCACATTTCCGCAAAAGCCAAAAGATGAAAGGCAGTGAGGTTAATTCAGGGCTTTCCCAAATCTCTGAGTCGTGAAGGCAGAAGAGAGTATTAAGGCTTCATAGTCCCTCAATCGCCAAGAGCCACTTCCAAAACCCAGCTCACTGATGATTAACTGTCGAGTTACAGGGAATACGAAAGCATGAAGACTCACGATGTAAAGACCATAGAAGAACCACCGCCAGAGACCAAAGGTATCCAAAGTGATTGCTCCAAACAGGCTGTTTGACCCATACATAAAAGCAAGTGTGCAGCACAAGAATAATAATAATAGTGAAGTGAAGTTTGAAAGCACCCATGAGTTTAAAAAACGAGTGATGGGAGGATGGGATAGGATACAAACCAAAATGAGTTGGTCACCATTAGCGCAAGGGGCAGACATGGGTCCTCATGGCATTTTCTGCAGCAGTACTGCAAAGAATGCAAGCCAAGGGGACACCAGACTGTACGGGTCAATGGCAGTGACCACCGCATTAGTGTCACCGGTTAACTCGATTCCTTCACTAATTAGTTCACCAGCTTAACCTCTACTGTTGACTACCACAACTGTACGGCCAGATAATTCTAATTAAAACTGTACACACAAAAATTTTTTTTTTTCAGAAGTTACTAACTTAAGAAGTAATACAGGGACTGGGAAGATGGTTCAGTGGAGTAAGCGCTTCCCTGGCAAGTGCAAGGGCCTAAGTTCAATCCCCGGTTCCATCCCCCCCGCCCCCCAAAAAAAGAAGTAATACAGACTTCCAATTCTAGCTCATTATTAGCTTCTATTCATCTTTCGAACTAGGTTAATTGTTCCTTTCTGGAGATGAAACAAACACTGAAGAGTGCCTGTTTTACCCAGGACCAACAGCTGGGCTGCCTCAGTCCCGGACTCCTCTGCTTCCTACAGTGGTAAACTTGAACAGCTCATTTCATTCTTCAAAAGTTGCTACATGAGGGTGATGAGTGTCTTTTAGTTTCACAAGACTGTACTTTAAGGGTGGTGACTGATGTACCAAGTCCACCCAAATGCAGTAACAAGATTGGGAAGACAGTGGCTAGCGGTGCTGGCCTGGCTAGTCCACAGCTTGGCTTCAACCCCAGCATCGCTGCCAGAACAAAAGCATAAAAAAACTAAAGCAGAAGCTATGGCATATTCTTTTATTCTTATTATTGTCACAGCCCCATTCTATTTCACCATTTATAAAATAACAGAAGCCCGAAAGGGTTACCTTGTCAATCTTTAAAGCTAGTCTGCAAATGAGAATCAGTCAGCTGAAGTGGGGTGGGGGCGATTTAGCCTCCTCCATGAAGACCCCATGAGGGGTCTTCTCCACGAAATGAAAAATCAGAAACAAAGAAAGCCAAAGCCACGTATTTTCATATAATGTATTTCAAAGCAATCCAAGTGATGGCACAGGAAAACCCTTATTTTAGACTCCAGAACAGCTATGGTACAAATATGAGACGAGACAGAGGAGAGAGAGAAAGAGAGAGAGAGACCGCTGCAGGGCTCAGGGTCTGAGCGGGCCTCGAACCACCATCCAGCTACATTGCCTCACTTTTCCCGAGGTAGAAATGGAAATTAAAGCTTAATAGGCGAAGGCTGTGGTTCAGTTGCAGAGAACTTTCCTGGCACGCATGAGCCCCATCATCAACCTTCAGGGCTACAAAAAAGAAAAGTTTGGTAATTTCCCAGCTGGATATGAAACCAGTTAGCTCTTGTCCAAACCAGAACAACCTGCCTGGATTTCTCCCCTTCTGGTTCAGCATTTCCTACCTACAAACCCACCATGCAGAGACTGTATTTGCTCATGTCAAATACCTGACAGACTGAATTTAATACACAAAGAACACTAAGACCTTGCCACGTAGTTCAGTATTTCATTACTCCTCAGACTTTTCCACATGAGATATGGAAGGCAGCCAGGCATGGCGGTGCATGCCTACCAGCCCGGCACTGGGAGCCCGAGGCAGAAGGATTACACATTTGAGTCCACCTGAGCATGTTAGCAAGACCCTGTCTCAAAATCAGAAATAAAGAGGGCTGGGAGCCGGGCGTGGTGGCGCAGGCCTGTAATCCCAGCACTCGGGAGGCTGAGGCAGGAAGATTATGGTGAGTTGGAGACCAGCCTGAGCTAGGAAGTGAGCTAGCCTGAACTGCATAGTGAGACCCTGTCTCAAAAAGAAAATAAATAAATAAATAATAAAAAAATAAAAATATAATTATAAAAAAAAAAAAAAAGAGGGCTGGGGATGTAACTTAGTGCAAAGGCCCTATATTCAACTTCTCATACTGGGGGAGGGGATGGAGATGGGCAGTACAAGTCATTTCATACCACACTACTAACTGTGTCATGCACTGTTCCTACATAAGCTATTACTTCTGCCTCAGGACCTTAAATTACCTTTGAGTTCTCTGGCAAAACCAATTAGAATTTAAGGCTAGAAAAAATGAACATATTTAACTCTTAAAGTCACACTTATTCTAATAAAGCTTAAACACACCTTGGAGCCCAGTACTTTGTTTTCTTTACTTTTTTTCCCAGAGCTCAGGACACAGCAGGACTCGGGAGCGGGGGAAGCACTCTCCCAAAGGGCTTCCTCCCCAGCCTGCCGGCCCTTATTCTCTCTAGGATTATCTGGTATCCAGGAACCAAAAGGAGCTGTAAACTACCTGACAAGGTACAAAAATAGGTTTTGCATGGCGGGGATGTAGCTCACAGACACAGAACCTGCCTGGCAAGAGTGAGGCCTCAGTTCAATTCTTAATACAAAGAAAAACAAAAAAAAGTTTCTCACTAAACCTACATTTTAAATTCTAGTAATCTTTGTAGATTATTAAAATAAGCAGCAGGGTCAGGGACACAGCTCAGCAGTATAGCGCCTACCTAGCAAGAGCAGGGTAGCGAGTTCAACTCCTGGTACCAAACAACAACAAAAAATCTGCAAAAATGGGTAACAGAATAAAAGTGACAAGATAATGACAATATAAACTTGTTTTTAGAAAATCAAAGTGATTTACTAAGAAAACTACTAGAAAAAAACTGGTAAAAAAAAAAGTAAGATATAGCATCAATTGGATCTCTATATACAAGAAAATAAAATTTAAAAAGCAATTCCATTCACAAAGACATAAAAAAGGACCCATACGGAGAAGGCTTAATGAAAACGTAAGACTTACACATTGAAATCTATAAAACAGTTTTCTTAAAAGCCCCTGTTTGTGAACAGAGACACTATCTCTAACACGGCCACACTCCCTAAACTGGTGTACAGATAATTGCAATATTTATCAAAAATTGCAACTAGCTACAAAAAAAATTTCAACTAAAATTATTGATTTTTGTCTCCACTGAGTTGAAAAATCATAATCTTAGTAGACAATGATCATCTTTTTTTTGGGGGGGGAACCAGGGATTGAACTCAGGCCCTTGCGCTGGCCAGGGAAGTGCTTATTCTACTGAGCTATCTCCCTGGCCCCTGTCTTTTTCTAATTTACTACATAAGCCCAAATTTTGTCTCTGAGTCACACCATCACTTCCTTAATCATTTTACTTACTAAATAAAAAAAAAATTGCAACTAGCTCAAGCATTTATTTAATACTCATGAGACCCTCACTTCAAACTCTAGTACTCAGGAAAAATAAAAATGAAAGTTTTATTTAAAAAATTATACAAGCAGTCAGGCATGGTGGTACATGCTTATAAACCCAGTCAGCGCTCAGGAGGTGGAGGCAGCAAGAATCCCACAGGTCCAAGGCCAGCCTGGGTTGTATGAGTTCAAAGATATCCTGAACTACATAGCAAGACCTTGTCTCAAAAACAAAACCAAAACCAAAACAAAAAACAATGATGGATGTGGTGGTGTAGACCTGTAATCCTAGCATTCAGGAGGCAGAGGCAGGAGGATTGCGGTGAATTTTGAGGCCAGCATGCACTACATAGTGAGTTCAAAGTTAGCCTGAACTATAGTGATAAGACTGTAACTCTCAAAAAAAGAAAAGAGTTCCAGTTTGAAAAGATGCAAAGAATTTCAACAAATATTTCTTCAAACATTTGGAGAATATAGGAAACATTTATTTTTTTTTTCCAAAGGAAACATTTAAATGGCTAATAAACATAAAAGAACTCAAAATTAGTAAGTCACTAAGGAAATATACATCAAAACCCATAAATCAGTACCAGCTGGATAGCTCAGCAGATTAAGACGCCTGCTTAAGCAGACAGACACAGGAACTGGGGCTTGATCCCCTGGCATGCAGTGCCAGCTTGCTCCCCGGGTGCGCTGAAATAGCAATTGAGACTGGGCATGATGGCATGTGCCTGTAATCCCAGTGCTTGGGAGGCTGAAAACAGGAGGACCACTATGAGTCCATGTAGTAAAACACTGCAGGCCCTGTACCAAATACATTAAAAAAAAAAACCCATAAATCATTATGCATGAAAATGGCTACACCAGTAAGACAGTAAGAACTAGAAAGATGTAGAGAAATTACAGCTCTCATGTGGAGGAATGTAAAATGGTGATACTACTTTGGAAACTGAAATGGGATTACTTCCTCAAAGCTGAACACAGTTAATGTGTGAGCAAGCAGTTCTATTCCTACGTGTCTATCCATGAATACCGGAAACCTGTTCCTACAGAAGCTTAAACGCAAATGTTCCTAGCGACACCATCCTCCCTTTTGTAGGGCTGGAGTCAAACTTGTGCTGGCAAAACCATCTTGCACTAACTCCAGCTCTCAAAATGAGTTTTCCCAAGTTGCAAATATTCTTTGTGGGGGTCAAGAAATATTCTAAAATTAGACTTACTATCTAACATTTTACTATAGAATCTTTCTAAAATTATTGACACTTCTGCAAATACACTAAACTAAACATCACAGAGTGCTAAAAAGATAGCTCAGTAGAATAAGCACCTGCCTAGCAAAAACAGGGTACCGAGTTCACTCCCAGTACTGCATAAATACATAAATAATAAATACCTTAAACATCACTGAACATTTGAGACAGGGTCTCAATGTGCAGTTCAGATTGGCCTTGAACCCACACACTACAGAGCCCACGGGAGGTCAAACCTGTGGCAATCTTCCAACCTTAGCCCTCCTGAGTGCTGGAGTTACAGGCATGAACCATGACACCTGGTTACTGAACACTTAAAATAGGTCAGTTTTACTAAGCTATCTCAAAGTTGTTAATCACTGAGTGTTAACATAAAGTTGGTAACTTCATGTTTTGGTTTTAATTTTTTAAAGAGGCCAATTTTATATTTATAGAATTAAGAATTCATGATACTTGGTGACACACACCTAAAATCTCAGTATTCAGGTGTCTGAGGCAGGTGGATTACTCAAAAAAAACAAAAACACAAATAACAAAACAAAAACAAAGACAAAAAAGATGGGTGTAGAGGCATAGACCTGTAATCCTAGCATTCAGGAGACAGAAGCAAGAGGATTGCAGTGAATTTGAGGCTTGGGCTACATAGTGAGTCCAAAGTTAGCTTGCACTATATATTGATAAGATCCTATAGCACCCTAGGGGTTGCTATAATAACATATTTATAATATAATTATTATATTATTCAAGCATTAAATGTTCTAAACACAGTTTAACTAACACCATAAGTAAATCTATGGAAACAAGATTAGGTGGGTACAGTGCTGTATGCCTATAACCCAGCAGTGAAGAGAGGCCAAGGCAGGAAGATCTCAAGGGCCAGTCCTGCTTGGGCAACTTATCAAGACCTTTCCCATTTCTCAAAAGAAAATATAAAGGGCTGGGATATAATCACAGTGGCAGAGCAACTCCGAGTTCAATCCCCAATACACTTTTCTCAGAATCTCTCACACACACACTCACATAATCTTGGTAGCTCATCTCCAGGCTCAACTGCTAGCCAGTGTGTCAGGTCCTTGGCTGCATTTTTCTTTATTAAGAGTTCTGTTTCATGGCCGGCAGAGTGAGTAGAAGCTGCAGCCTGACTCAGCCGGCTCCTGTGTCACGTCACCACCACAGCGCGAAGCCCCCCACCTTGCTCCCGCCAAGCCGAGACGAGCTCCCGAAAAACAGAGGCAGAAAAGAGAAACATCTGAAAAAGTTTTGTTGAGTTGCCCAGGCTGCCCTTAAACTTGTGATTCTTCAGCCTCAGCCCCCCCGAGTAGCTTAGACTATAGGCATGGACCAACATATCCAACTGAAAATCTGTTTGTAAAAACTAAACTTTCAGTTCAGTCTACACTTCATTTTACTTGCAAAAATTAGCTTGAAATTGATCACAAGCCTAGAAAGCAGAACCTAAAGCTAAAAGACAGCTAACCAGGTAAGGGAGATAACTCAGCTGTGTAAGTGCCTGCCTCGCAAGTATTAGGTTCTGAGTTCGATCCCCAGAACAAAAAAAGCTGGTCGGTCTCACTCTCTCTCTCTCTCTCTCTCTCTCTCTCTCTCTCTCTCTCTCTCTCACACACACACACACACACACACACACCAAATAAATCAAACAAAATTGTTTTAAAAAATGGTTACCTTTTGAGAAGATAAAGCACAGTGATTTGGAAGGGACACAAAGGGCTTATAGATTGCTGGCAGTGTTCTACTTCTTTTTTTTTTTTTTTTTTTTTGGTGATACCAGGGATTGAACTAAGGACCTTGCAGTTGCCGGTAAGCACTTATTCACTTATTCCACTAAGCTACCTCCCTGGCCCCCTCTGTTTCTCAACTGACATAAAAGTTGTAAGGGTGTGTTCATGCTTGATAATTCAGTGATTTGTACAAATAAACATAATACAAGCCATGGACAGTTTTCTAACTTACAGTCTCCATAACTGAAAATTGAAAATCAAATTCCTGATTCTTAACAATGTAAGGAAAAACAACCTAAAAACAAAGGTTCTATCTTAGTTACACTTTTTTCACTGCTGGGACAAAAAAATCCAACACCATAAGTTAAAAGAAAGGTGTATTTCACCTCACAATTCCAAGGCAGGGTGGGGTGAACAGAGAGACATCGCAGAGAAGTAGAGATGCACAATGAAGAAAGTAACATCATCTGTAAATGATGTTACATAAAATTATAGTACTTCATGAATATAATGGTTATCTATGATAATGGAATCCCTAGCTTTAGAATTTGTTTTTTGTCTTTTTCAGATAGAGTCTTGCTATGCAGTTAGGCTGACCTTTAATTCATTATGTTTACTGGACTGGCCTGAAAGTCAGTCATCCTGCCTCAGTCTTCTGAATGCTGGGATTACAGGTATGTGCCACCACTCTTGGCTATATCCTAGTTAGCTAGTTTCTTTTTTTTAAATTTTAATTTATTTTTGGCAGAACCAGGAATTGAATTTAGGCCCTTGCGCTTGCCAGGGAAGCACTTACTCTACTGCGCTCTCTCCCCAGCCTGTCTATCTGTCTTGTCTTTTTTTTTTTGTGGATCCGGGGATTGAACTCAGGCCTTTGCACTTGCCAGGGAAGCACTTATTCTACTGAACCATCTCCCCGTAAGCCCTTTACAACTTTTGATTTGGTGAAAATTCAAATTTTTCTTTTTACAGGGCCAGCTAGATAGCTCAGAAGACTAAAGCACCTGCTTTGGCAGGTGCAGTGACCTAGATTTGATCCCTGTAGTACTGTGTCGGCCCTGTCCCTGGGGTACACTGAGATTGGGTGTGGTGATGCGTGCCTGTAATCCCAGCACTTGAGAGGCTGAAAACAGGAGAATCACTACAAGCTCCATCTGTGTAATGGGACCCTGTAGATACTGTACTAAAATATGAAAAAAAATCTTTTTACATTGTATTTTACAGTCTTCAGAGAACATGCATAGTTTTTAAAGAAAAAAAATACTGACTTCATTATGATGAAAACATGTAATTAAGATACTCAATTTATGCTATTCACCAGTGTCTAAAAAATAGCTGAAAGACAATGTAGACAAATTTTAGGGATTTCAAATATGCACATGACTGCTCGCTTTGGCAGCACATATACTAAAATTGGAACAATACAGAGAAGATTAGCGTGGCCCCTGCGCAAGGATGACATGCAAATTCATGAAGTGTTCCATATTTTAATCAATTAAAAACAACAACAACAAAGCAAATATGAACATGAAAAAGATGCTTAGCTTTCTGCATTTCCCTAAATAAAACCTAACTGGAAAATAAGCCCTGGCATAATTTTTCAGGGTATTCCTCATATACTGTTAGGTCTTACTCCAAAAATATGCTTGAATAAAGAGCAGTCAGAGGGGTGCACTTAGAATATCCCATCAATGCATATGATGAACATACTGAATTATAAAATAATTCTGTATTAATAATTATGAGTAAATATTATTGATGTTGATACTTTAAATGATAATATGAGTACTTGTAAATATCCACACAGACACCTTTGATCAGGAGGAATGAGTGTGTCATCCAGGAGATGACCTGGAGACATGCTGTGCTGCAGAACGACCGCCTGGAGCACAGACAATGCATAAATGGAAAAGTGTGCACTTAATGAGCATTACATCTAATATGAATCTTCATAATCTGAAATGTTGTGTTACCACAGATGTATTTAGTGCATTCACGTGCAATAAATGTTTTCTGAATTAAAAAAGCAAGAGAGTTCTCGTTCATGAGTGCCAGGATTGCAATGCCTCAAGGAGGATGGTGTTAGTAACTGTATTTCCTATACAAGAGATCAAAAAGGTCAAGAATTGACATTGTAAAGGGATCAAAGGATCGGATGCTCCAACATTGGACAGAGATTAAAACAGCAAGTAGACAAGAAAGAGCCAACTCGAGTTAGGAGGAAAACCCAGGGGTGGCTGAACACACGACAGGCCTACAGGTGGATGCTCCCCAAGGCGTCTATCAGACAGCTGGGGGCAGTAGGTACTAAGGACCTGCATGGCTTGGGGATGCCAAGGTTCTGGTAAGGGCCCTGCTCCCTCCAAACTACCTAATGGAAGCCGTGGTCAAGACTGTGCGATGGGCCCCAGGAGATAGCTCAGTAGAATAAGCGCTTGCCTGGCAAGTGCAAGGTCCTGAGTTCAATCCCTGGTACCAAAAAAAAAAAAAAAAACAAGACTGTGTGATGGTGTCGGTCTGTGCCACCCAGTGAGGTCAAAATCTTTGCTGGAAACATTCTATTCCTCAAAGAAATTTTGGCTTCTTTTCCTTTGCAACTGAGCTCTGTAGACCAGGATTTTTTGTGTGTATCTGCTGGCAGAGCACTACCATTCTGCCAGGAGGGACTTCAATGACCAAGATGCTATTGCCAAACTATCCAAACATTTAGTCCTAATTTATGTTGTCCCCAATCCTAATCTATATCACCAATTTTATAGTTAATGATGTGTCCTTAAAGTCACACATTTTTACAGAATAAAGAAGGATTTTTTTTTTTTTTTGTCTTTTTGAGACAGGGTCTCATGCAGTTCAGGCTGGCCCTAAGCTCACTTTGCAGCTCAGGTTGGTCTCGAACTCACAACAATCCTCCTGCCTCAGCCTCCCGAGTGCTGGGATTACAGGCCTGCGCCACCACGCCCGGCTAAAGAAGGATTTATGAATATACAGGGAGCAAGGATTCCTACCAGCAGGAGCAAGGTTGAAACAAATAAATTACCACAAAAAAGCTTCTTATACTTTGATTTCTTTTATTTAATAATGACAGGCTGAGCATGCTGGTGTACACCTGAAATTCCAATACTCCAGAGGCTAAAGCAAGAGGACTGCTATGAGTTTCAGGCTAGCCTAGGCTACACTCTGGTCCAAGGACAGCCTGAACTACAGCGAGACAAGTGAGATCTTGTCTCAAAAGGCAAAGCACCCACGAGTGTGAGGGAGAGCTTCTATGCTGTCCTGTACTCACCAGACCAAGTCCAGGCCCGCCGTGTGAGAGAGACCTTTCCCCGAGTTGTGAGGACCTGCCCCGCCGCTCCAGACCCAGCACAACCCGCCCTGTGAGAACATCCACCACCCTCTTTGGGAGCCCAGCAGACTGCCAAAGCCCAGGATCCATGAGTGTGTACAAGAGCTTCTGTGCTCCCCTGTCCCCCCTCCCACACCTCTCCAGACCCAGTCCAGGACTCCCATATAGGCCTAGGGTAAAACTTCTGCAGCTGAAGTCCCTGCAGCGAGACCAGGGTCAAAACCACGTAGCTAATCCAGGAGCAGAATATCTTGCCAAAGGGGGCACAACAGGCACACTTCCAAGGGCAGCAACAGGTAGGAGCTGAGCACAGCAGCCAGCCCGAGCCAGTCTGAACTAGAACTTGATGTATCGGTCCCTGAATTTCATTAGGTGCTAAGGTTATAAATGCACGAAAGTTCTACACAGAAAGTCAGAGGTCAGTGCTATACGAAATGATAAAAACAAGGAGCAAAATCTCAGGCCTTGAGCACACCCATGACAAGTGCAGAGGACACTAGCTCAGCTGAAATGTATGAATTAATAGTGTCAGAAGAAACAACAGCAGAAAGATACAGAGGAACTCAGAGCGGAATAAAAAAAGAAATGTCTGAATTCATAGCATCTGAAGTAAAGAATCAAATACAGAAACATATGGAGGAAACACAATGCCCACCCAGAACAAGTGCAGAGGACACTATCTCAGCTGAAATGTATGATGATGATGATGATGATGATGATTATTATTATTGTTATTTTGTCTTTGTGAGACAGGGTCTCACTATGCAGTTGAGGCTGGCCTTAAGCTCACTTTGTAGCTCAGGCTGGTCTCAAACTCACAACAATCCTCCTGCCTCAGCCTCCAGAGTGCTGGGATTACAGGCATGCACCCCCACACCTGGCTTGAAATGTATGAATTAATAGCGTTGGAAATAAATAAGCAACAGCAGAAAGGTATAGAAGAATTCAGAACACAATTTATCTCAAATAAAAAAAGAAATCTCTGAATTCATAGCATCTGAAGTAAAGAATCAAATGCAGGGCTGGCAAGATAGCGCAGCAGTCTAAAGCGCCTCTCAGGGACCCCGGTTCGATCCCCAGCACCACATGCCATGCCAGCCCCTCCCCCCAGGGCGGGCTGAGCTGACCTCCCCCCCCGCAAAAAAAGAATCCATGATGTGTAGCGAGACACTGTAATAAATAAATGAATTAAAAAAAAAAAAGAATCAAATGCAGAAACATATGGAGGAAACCCACCTCCAATCTGAAAAAAAAACACTAAAAGAATAACTGGTTTTACAGAAACATTGATAAAAAAAAAATAAGAGGAGATTAGAAAATAACGGATTCCTTGAATGAGCAATACAGGAAAGAAATAGCATGAAGCAAAAGATGTACAGGCGCTTAAAATCTCAATCACAAGCCTACAAAACCATTTGAGTGAAAGTGAAGGTAAGAGTTTCAGGTCTTGAAGATGCTGGTGCAGCTAGTGAAAAGCTAACAAAAGATCTCTTAAAAACAAGTAGGGTGCAGGAAAAAAATAATTCATCACCTGCAAGATGATGCAAAGATGAACAATGTGGGACTAATAGGCATCAATGAGAAAGGAGTCAATACAAACGATATAAAAAGAATATGGGCAGAAGTAATCGCAGAAAACTTCCCAAATATGAGGAAACAATCTGACATTTAGGTAATCAAACCATACAGAATGCCAAATAACCTCAACCCAATTAAAAACACAGAGACATATAGTAGTCAAGATTCAAGAAATCCAACACAAGAATAATATACTGAAAGCTGCTAGAGAAAAGAAGCAGATTACATTCAAAGGAAAACCCATCAGAATTATGGCCAACTTCTCTGCACAAACCATGAAGGCAAGAAGAGCATGGAGCCAAGTACTTCAAGTCCTCTATGAAAACAAATTGTAAGCCGGGCGTGGTGGCACATGCCTGTAATCCCAGCACTCGGGAGGCTGAGGCAGGAGGATTGTTGTGAGTTCAAGACCAGCCTAAGCTACAAAGTGAACTTAAGGCCAGCCTGAACTGCATAGTGAGACCCTGTCTCAAAAAGACAAAAAAAAAAAAAAAACCAAATTGTAGCCCAGACTACTACACCCTGCAAAACTCTCAAGTTTGATGGAAAAGTGAAATACTTCCATGAAAAAGAACAACTAAAGAATTTCATGATGACAGACAAAGTCAACCCTACACAGACTACTGAAAGATATTCTAGAGAGGGACCACAATGACCAGAACTCCACCAATGAGAACAGAATAAATCCACAAAATAGAGCAAACAAACACAGGAGAAAAAAGGAGTAAACAACAGCAGGTAAAAACATGTCAATTGTAAGTCAACACATCTCAATTATAACCATCAATGTAAACGGACTCAATTCACCAATTAAGAGAAATAGACTGGCACAGTGGATTAGGAACAAAAATCCAACAATATGCTGTATACAAGAAACACATTTAACTCATAAAGAAATTCATAGGTTGAAAGTCAAAGGATGGAAAACAATACTTCATCCCCCAGCACCACAGAAAAAAGCAGGGGTAGCAATCCTGTTCTCAGACAGTCTCAACTTCAAACCAAGAATGATCAAAGGAAATAAAGAAGGCCACTATACAACTGGTTAGAGGAAAAATTCAAGAGGAAGACGTGACACTCATAAATATCTATGCATCAAACAGGGGAGCACCCATTATGTAAAACAAATCTTAACAGACATGAAAAATCTAATATTCAATACCACAATCTTAACAGACCTTAACACCCCCTTATCCCTGTTAACATAATAGGTCAACCAGACAAAAAACTAGCAAAGAAGTAGCAGAACTGAACCAGAGTCTGGAACAAATGGACTTATGGACATATACAGAGTGTTCCACCCAACCACAGCTGAATACACATTTCTTTTCAGCTGCACATGGATCATTTTCTAAAATAGACCACATACTAGTCTATAGGTCATGCTCAAGTATATGCAAGGACCACGGACTGATCCCAGGTACCACATGCCATGCAGCCACTGAAACCAGGTGTGGTGGTGCATGCCTGTAATCCCAGGACTGAGGATACTGAGACAGGAGGATCACTGTGAGTTCTAGAGATCCTGTACCAAGTGAATAATAAACAAATACTTTTTTTTTTTTTTTTTTTTTAAAGCAGGGCCAGGGAGATGGCTCAGTAGAAAGAGTGCTTCCTTAGCCAGCGCAAGGACCTGAGTTCAATCCCCAGTTCCACAAAAAAAAGCAAAACAAGGGCTGAGAAACACAGCTCAGTAGCACAAGCATCTACCTGGCAACCACAAGGTCCTGAGTTCAATCAATGGTACCAACAACAACAACAACAAAAAGTCAACAAAATAAAAACAGCAGCCAAAACAAAAGAATAACGTTGTTCTTTCAGGATGAGTGACAACACGTCATCAGCTCTGAGAAGTTCTGCAGGTGAAATCTGATTTTCTCACTTCATAAAAGTACTACACAGAACACTTTGATCAACATTTAGTCAATATACCTGGTGTTAAAAGGACTATGTATTAGAAAAATCACCGGAGAAATACTGTTAAGAGCCTTGCCAGGGCGAAGTTGGGGCCAAATTTTACACGAAGATTTCCTACTTAATTAACTTCAAACTCTCATCTGACATCAGAAGTTAAGAAATCTCAGGGAGCAAACTGTGCTGCATCTTGTCTGGACCGACCACCAGGTCGGGTCCTGGTGTCTGTCTGTGTTCCTCCTCCAAGGTCACACACACCATCTTCTCCCAGATATGCAGTTTAACCAATAAACACAAGGGTACTGAGAGCAAGTGAAAGAATCTGGTCCCAAGAATCTATTCCACCTACATGCAGCAGTGCCTCAGTTCACAGACACTTATGTATGCAGACTCCACACTGGGTGACGAACACAACCATGGCCATTCTTCCCGCCCAAACACAAGCACACCAGCGCTTCCCAAATCCTACAGCAGGCTATTTATTGTGCTTCCTTGCAGCAGCAGGAGGAGGCTCCTGTTAGGAGAGTGCACTTCTATTTGTTTTTATTCATTCTTCTCTTTGCTTGGCACAAGTTCGCTCTTTAAAGCTAATTTTCTCTCACCGCTTTAGCTCTCAGTTTTCAAATACACTTTTTTCTTTTTTGGCGGAACTAGGAATTGAACTCAGGGCCTTATTCTACTGAGACATCTCCCTGGCCCTTTTTTCTTTATTTTTAAAAAATCATTCATTTAAAAAAATAAAATCATTCATTTACTTGTTTGGTACTGGGTCTCGGCATACAGCTCAGACTCAGTGACACTGTCTCAGCCACCCCAGTGCTGAGATTAGTTTTTGATGGTAGCACGGCATGTGGTACGAGGGATCAAACCAAAGTCCTTGTGCTCACCAGGCAGGCGTTTAGACCATTGAGCTATCTCCCCAGTACCTTTCTTCATTATAGGATAGGGTTTCATAGTGTAGTTTAGGCTGGCCTCGAACTCACAGTGATCCTCCTGCCTGAGCCTCACAAGTGCTGGGAGGTGTGTATCATCAGGGGCAACACAGTGTTTAGTAAATCAATGAATTGATCAAGTTAGATTTAAATTTATGCTCTTCCTGCCTGAGCCTCCCACAGTGCTGAAATTACAGGTGAGCATTATTCTGCCTGGCCCCAAATAATATTCTAAGATAGACAAGAGGGCTGAGCCAGGCATAGTGGTGCAAACCTATGGCCTCTGGGGGGTGAGAGCAGAGGGTTCGCAGTTGGAGCCTTCCAACCCAGTGAGACCTTGTCTCAAAATAGAAATGAAAAAGGGCTGGGCATGTAGCTCAGTGAGGGCCCTGGGTTCAACTCCAGAACTGCCAGAAAAGAAAACAGAAAAATGGGGTGAGAGGAAACATCAGAACAAAAAGCCAGCTTTCGTGTGGGGAGGAGGAGTGTGCGCTCTCTCCAAGTGCGAGTGGCCAGGGGCAGAAGAGCCCTCTAGTTTTGGCTCCTAGCCAAGGCGCAGGTCCCTAGGGAACTAGATCCCCATTAGGAGAAAAGGAAACAGCATGAGCCTGATGTCACAAGTATCCAGATAATGTGCTAGACCCCTAAGGACTCATTAATGAGAAAAGGAAAACGCTCTTTGGCTCATGCCTCTCTGAGGATGTTCACCAAGTGAGCTAAATCCTCATGAGGAAAGACACTTACATTCCCAGAGCCCTGACACTAGTGAGTTCATTTCCAAATGTATGAACAAACCAAACAGACAGAGGGGGCTCTCTGTGCACCTTCCGGGCTAAGACACGTGAGCGGGAGCATTCTGTCTGCTACTGTGCACCACAAGTTGTGGTTTATTGGTCATCATATTCTCCATACGTCACACAGAAAAGGTGCTCAGTGCATCTGCTCGCTTCCACTAAAGGTTTAAAACACTTATGCTAGCTGGGCACTGGCGGCACACACTCGTAATCCCAGCACTTGGGAGGCTGAGGGAGGAGCATCATTGCAAAATTGAGAGTGGCCTGGGATACAAAGTGAGCTCCAGACCAGCCTGAACTGCACAGTGAGACTCTGTTTTAAACACAAAAATTAATAAAATACTTGTGCAAATTATAAAACTACCAGGTATAGTAGTATATTCCTGTAATCCTAGCCTTAGGAAGCTGAGGCGTGAAGGCCAGCCTAGGCAAAGACCAGCCTGAACTCCATAGTAAAACACAGCTCAAAAACCCCAACAAAAAAGGAATTTAAAAAAAATTGTTGGAAACCCAGCCAGTGTATCACCACTTGAATGCTACAGCCAGTCACTTCGGAGTGAACAGACCTCCATTAATATTAGTCCTGTATTGAATTGCTCTGACTTCAAACTGACGTATGAAAAAAAAAAAAAAATCCATGCTAAGTGTGGTAGTACACACTTGTAATCTAACCTGGGGAGGCAGAGGCAAAAGGACTGAGTTTGAGCCCAGCCTAGTTGACTTGGTGAGAACCTATCTCAAAATTTTTTTAAAAAGCCAGGTGTGGTGGTACACACCTGCAATCCCCGCACTTGGGAGGTTGAGGTAGGAGGATCAATGCAAGTTTGAGGCAGCCTGAACTGCATAGTGAGACTGACTCAAAAAGGCTAAATAAAAATTTTAAAAATTAAATAAAAATTAAATTTAAAAAAATGTAGCTCAGTGATAAGGTTCTGGGTTCAACCCTTGGTAGCAAAAATAATGACACATGAAGGGAATATAAAATTTTAATGTAAGCCTGGGCAGAGCCCATGTTAAGACACAATGCTCTAGGTTCAATCTCCAGTGTCCAAATAAATATGAATTACATATATATATATATATATATATATATATATATATATATAATAAAATACATATAATAAAATAAAAATCCAATCAAAAAACAAATTGCAAAGCTTCTCTGAAAATTGTTCCTACTCTAGTTGGTATGTCAAGCTTTTTCTCAGAGAACGGACAAAAATACACATAAACATTTATGATATTGAGTTCAAGGCCAGACTGGGTAACTTAACAAGACCCCTTTTTTCTTTTTTTGAAGACCCATTTTCAAAATAAAACAAAGAATCAATTCAGAAGTATCAGTTCAAAGGGGACTGGTGGCTCATGCCTGTATCAGCTCTGAGAGGCTGAGGCAGGAGAACCTTGACTTTGACTGTGGGTTGTACGATGTGGTGACTTTGCCAGAACTTGTTTCAAAATAAAAAATAATTTTAAGAAAGAGGTGGTGGCAAGGCTGGTGAGATATGTCCGCAGTCTAAAGCTTCTGCTTAGGAAAGCTTAGGCAGGCACTATGGTTTGATCCTGGGCACCATACACCATATAAGCTCCATTCCCAAGATGAGCTAAGCTGGCCACAAAAAAAAAAAAGATCACACTGGACAGAAACCTTATTATGCAAGTATGGATGTAAGTAACCTTATGTATGTAGGCAAGTATGGTGGAAAAGCCTTCACTGAGTACTCAGGCCTTAATAAACACTGGAGAGATGCCATATGGAGAGATGCCCATACCATTTGGAGAGACACTGCATCATTTGGAACAACACCATATGAATATATTTATTTACTTATTATTTTTTGTCTTTTTTGAGACAGGGTTTCACTATGCAGTTCAGGCTGGCTTTAAGCTCACTTTGTAGCTCAGGCTGGTCTCAAACTCACAACAATCCTCCTGCCTCAGCCTCCCGAGTGCTGGGATTACAGGCATGTGCCACCACGCCCGGCAAAAATATAAAGAATGTGGGGATCCAGAGAATGGCTCAGTAGAATAAGCGCTTCCCTGGCAAGCGCAAGGGCCTGAGTTCAATCACCAGTCAAAAAAAAAAAAAAAAAAAGTGAGGAAACCTTAACTACTCCTGATGATAACATAAGTCCTGACAGTAAGGAAGATAAAAACTCTTTGGAGAGAGATGCTTTGTATATAAGGAACTCAGAAAACATATGGGAAGTCCTTGATCCTTAGCAATTATAATTCAGTCCTGAGAAGTCTCAAATATATGCAATGTGAACATTCATACATGGCTTGGAAGAACTTGGGATTCTCCATGTAAGCATCATTGAAAGAACTGAATTTAAAGCTAGATAGAATAAGAAACATGCAAACCTTTTGTACTTCCTTGAGTCTCAATAATTGCATGGAGAGTTCCAACAAAGCAAATGGGTTGATTTGGAAGAGTTGTATCGGCAAGTAGTTTAATTTCACAGTGGAGAAAGGTAGAAATGTTGGAAAATCACTTCGTTGCTTTAAATTCGACTAAATCGTGTTCTAAACTGAACAGGAACTACATGTGCATTGTATGGAGTCTACTGCATTGTCCTAAAGTCTTAAATAACAATGATAGGTTTCTCATTTGTTCTTTAGATAAACTTTACATATTTTAGCATTTGTATTTTTATGATATCAGGTATAAATTTTTAATTTCCACTGTAGTATTTCTTAAAATATATTTTTAATGTGATTGAAAATTATCTTGTGTATTTAGGGTTTGATGTCTGCATTATTAAGTGATGAGAATGATAAATCCAGTAAGTATATCCATCATCTCATGTAGTTAACCTTTTATTTGTTGTGTCATGGAAACACTTTACTAAGTTTCAAGAACGTGTTATATTAGTATGAACTAAAATCACAAGATAACATAAATTCTCAGTCACCTGATAAATGAAAGCTGGCACTTTTGTCTAGTCTAAGACATATATCTACATATACACTACATACAAAATATGTAGCTCCTTTCCTTCCCCCGAAAAAAGGTGGGGGGCAGGGAAAGAAAATGTGGACATATATCTCATTGAAAATGCCCTAGGTCAAAGCCCCTAGTATTCCTGGCCCTCCAAAAGTAACATTAGTATAAATATAATCCACAGGACATTCAGTTTGAAATTTTACTTTTGTAAAGTCTCCTACTGAAATATAATCAAGTATTTATTTAAAGATCAATCTGAGGCTTGCTTAACAGAGAAAAGTTAAAAATTGAGACATAGCCAGGCACGGAGGCACAAGCTCCTAATCCCAGCAGCTGGGGAGGCTGAGGTAGGAGACTCACACATTTCGGAGCCAAGTCTGGACAAGTTAGAAAGACCCTGTCTCAACATAAAAAATTTTAAAAGACTGAGAACATAGCTCAAAACAAAGGTTCAATCCCCAATACCATCAAAAAAGGGGGAAAAGGTTAGATGTCAAAAATAAAAAAAATGAGATATTTTCACTTTGGAGACATTCGTAAAAAGTTACAATGAAGTAAATTAGACCCATCTTCTCTGGCGAATACTGGTAAGCTTAAGGACAACAAGAAAGAAGTGGACAGTACTTATTCAGAACCCACACACATACTATCCAGTTAGTGATGCCAGACCTTTCCGGAGCAGGCAGCGCACAAACAGGGCTCTCATTCACCATACCTCCACACTCACCAAGCACACATTATCAACTTTTAGACTACAGATGAAAGAAAAATTAACCTATGGAAGGAGCCCAGAGTTACAGAAGCAATTAAACTACACTTGGGCTGGGGAGATGGCTCAGTGGAATAAGTGCTTCCCTGGCAAGCACAAGGACCTGAGTTCAATCCCCAGTTCCACAAAAAAAAAAAAAAAAAAAAATTAAACTACGCTTGTCAATTCTTCTCATTTTGGGGCTGCCACTCAAGGCTCTGGGTCTTGTTTGTAACAGGCTCTCTCAAGATCCAGGAGCCAGGCAGAGCTGGAACCAGATCTTCTGCACAAGAGGCTGTGGGCATTGGCCAAAAAGACCTTCCTTATAAGTCAGACCGTCACAGCCTGAAATTGTCCCTGGTCCAGAGAAGGCGACAGAGGAGTGGTAAACAGGTGCCTGGCTTGAGGCTCAACCAGGAACAGGGACTCGTGTTTTCAGACCTGCACACGACAGCCAGCTGACAAGACATCGTGCTTTCTTCCTATTCTCCTTCCCCAGTGAAATAAAGAATACTTTCAATAACACTGACAGTGAGAAGCTCCTAACAAAACATTTGGTCTAGGAAAAAAAAGCCAGGCAGGGCGGTTTGGGCCTGTGATCCTAGCACTCAAGAAGCCCAGGCAGGAGGGTCCTCAGGAGTTCAAGGCCAGCTTAAACCACACAGTAAGACCCCATCTCAAAAAAACCCAAAACCAAAAAAGATTTGGTACAGATGGATTTTTGTTTTGTTACTAGTGCTGCTTCATTTTAAAAATTGTGAGCAGTACTATTTATAGAAAACTTAACCCCTGAGAAACTTAAAAGCCAAATTCTGGACAGATTAATGAAGTGCTGGGATTGTAGCATAGTGGCACAGCGCCTGCCTGGCCAGTACAAGGTCCTTAGTTCGATTCTAAAACCAAAAGTGAGTTAATGAAAGTGAACTGGCTCCAGGCTAAACAAAGATGATTTATGAAAGCACTTAAAAAGAAAAAGGCCATTGCTCCAATTTAATCACAGATCTGAAGGTGACTGAAAAAAATTTGGTTAACCCCACAGTTTTACAAGACCCCAAAATGTTAAGTGATTTGTCCCACAAGTAATCAAATGAAAACTCCTATTGCTCGGTTCCCAGACTGACTCTATTATCTCCCTGAGCTACTGCCTAGATAACTGAATGTAACTAAAAGGAACTCAAGACTTAAAATACAAGAAAGCACTAAGTAATTTAATTCTGGATTTATTTAAAGATTTAGGAGCAAAAGAAGATAAGCCCTGGGAAACATAAAGTGGCAGTTTTGGGGATGCAATTTTGTTTTTGCAGTATGTACTAGGGATTGAACCCAGGGCCTCACGCACAACAAGAAAACATGCTCCACCCAGGAGCTGCATTCCCAGTCTCTCCTTCCTGCCCCTTTTAAAGACAAGACCTTGTTGTTACTCAGGCTGGCCTCTAACTTGCAATCCTCCTGCCTCAGCCTCCTGTGTGGCTGTGATTACAGGTGTGCCGTAGCACCCAGCTTAAAGCAGCAGTTTTTATGTACTGTGTGCTGACTCAAGTTCATACAACTTAAAAATACAGCTGTTCCCGTTATGGCTTTTTCCATTTTGGATTCATTCCCACAATACTGCTACCCTAACACAGCTACTCACAGTGCTGTTCACTTGGGGCCCTATAATAGGAGCAAAAGAGACGCTGTATCCACAGGTAACTGGAAAATTATCCAGCCCATATACGGTTAACAAATAAACTTTGTCCAGTTTGTCATGAAACAAGCTTCTTGGTCAGAGATGTGAACAGAAGCCACGGCCTGCCACGCTAACCTTCCAGAGGGGCAGACAATCTCCTTTTGTGAGCGGGAACACTCACTATCAAAGGAGCCCTTTGTGTGGCCCTCTCGTCTCCACTTTGCGCAGGCCTTACCTGGGGTAGTAGGCTGTGTAGTTCATGAAGAGCTGAGTGCCCGCTGGGTAGTAGGCTGTGGAAGGTGGCAGCGCCCGTGGATTCAAAAGCACAGAGGGCTGATAGATGGCAGCTTCGGTAGGAATGACCGCTGCAGGAGCTGGGAACGTGTAGGAGGGAGGAGACAGGCCTAAAGGAGCAAAGAGAGCATCGCTGAGATACTTGGGAGGAGCTGACGCACATGTGCGCGCTTAAAAGCAACAATATCACTGCCACCGCTGCATGTCTTAAAGGAAAAACCATCACAGTTCTTCTTTGCAACCCAAGCAACCTTCTTTGAATTAAACAGATGTTATCTATCCTGCTGTACAGCAGGACACGGAAAAGGTTAGGAGAAAACACTCTTCACCAGGTGTGAAGCCAAAGCGCACCGCGTACCCAAGTGGATAAGTACGGCAACGGCTCGGCTCTGCCTTAATTCTCACCTACAGGCCATCCAGAAGATGGTGTTTGAAGCTAATCTGTATCTTCAGACCTGGAAAAAAAATCCATCTTGGAAATAGCCCCAAAGCAATAGATGCACAGGTCTGCCCAGGAGTCAGCTGATAAAAAAGGTAGCTCGTATTAGAAAGTGGAGGGCTGACTGTGCAACAGGGTGGCAGGCGATGGGCCCTGGACTTCATTCCCTAGCACCAGGGAGGAGTGGGCTTTGTCCTTCCTGTTATTCAACATCTTCCCCCCTTAGGGTGGAGCAACTGCCAGCCACCAGCTCTCACGAGGGGAATAAACACAAGTATCAGACCATCTCCACAAAATGCAGCTTACTGAGGAACCTACTGATTTCGGTTCTTGGACTTTATACTTCATTTCCAGAAGGGCCAAATTTTCCAAGAATGGAGACAAAGAGGTAATTTTTTTCATGTGATAATCTCCAAGAGGACTTCTCCCTGGCTTTTGTTCTTATGAGCCAGTCAGTTACGTGTGTGTATAGGGGCCAAAGATCAATGGGCTCATCTTATGCTCATCTTCTGGGTGCCTCTTTTACACTTGCCGAATCAGAGGTTAGATACTTCTCATTTTTAAAATGATGACCCTTGATCTTAGGTTGAATAAGTTGTTTCAAATGAAACCATGGCTTCTTTTTTGTTGCTTTTTTTAATAGGGTGCCATGCTGCATATATAGCCCAGGCTGCCTTGAACGCAAAGCAGTCCTTCAGTCTCCCAAGTGCTGGGATTAGAGGCATGCACCCCTATGCCTGGCCTTGCACGACTATTCTTGGTCACAAAAGAAAACCCAGCGTGTACAAACACAGGATACAAACATGAAATTGATCTTAAGATCTTTTGATAAAGTGACAAATTTTTAAATATAAAAGACACTGTAGGAGCTTTCTGAGGGGGAGCTTCAATGGGGAATGTTATCTATCACTATTTGAACTGTTTTAGTTTTTTTTTTTTTTAAGATTCTGAGATTAAATTTTATTTTTCTTTGTAGTACTGGGATTGAACTCATGACTGTGCGCTTCCCAGCCAGGCGCTTATGCCACTGAGCTATATCCCCAGCCCCAGATTAAATTTTAAAATGCGCAATTTCTTTAAGTGGTTTATATGCAGCAGTCATAGGTAGGTATGTTGGCAGGAATAATGATTCAATACAGTGGGCATAATATTAGCATGCATAAACAATTTCTGGCATTTAAATGAGTAAACTCCGGCTAAAAAGTCAGATGACCAAATTTTTTGTGTTACAGTTTGTCTTTGGATTTTGGAAAGTACTAAAGGTAATCTAAGATACACAAATAATATTATTTTGTCAAACCTACATTTAAAATTTTTCTTTACTGAGATCTTGCGGGGAGAAAAGGTAGGAAATGAAGAGAGTTCATTACATTCAGGCTTCCACCAGGAAGAAAAAGAAGCAACAGGAGGCTGTCACAGCAGCAGAATTTGGGCCATACGTGTTGAGGAAGTGACTCTATCTCCCAAAGCGTGACACACTGTCTTTAAGGATGCATACCATAAAAACTACCGACACTCTCAGCAGTTTGGAGGCAACAGTCACGCAAACCATCATTACATGATACTTTCTTAAACAATCATAAATTTTCAAGTCTTGAGTCTCATTAACTCTCAGATAGTTACCAACAGCAAGCAGCAGGTAAATGGAACACGAGCATTTAGGGATTCCAAGGGGGAAAAAGGATTAAGCCCCACCAAATGTTCTACAAGTAACATTTTTATCAAACAGGATGGTTGGTAGTTTTCTCTTTACCACAAAATAAAACTAAACTCCTAATGCTGCCCACTTGGTGGGAATCAAGCCAATAAATGCAGTTTATTTTCTCAGTTATCTCTGAGCTACCTTCCAAGTACCAGGCTCTTCAAACATACCCAACATGCCTAGGAAGGTATGTATAACTTAAAGGTGAAAACCACACAGAGACTTGCGTTTCACCATGAAGCTCACCGCTGCACAGTCACCAACTAGAGCTTGGTCTCTGGCCTACAGGGCTTATTCCTCTCCAACAGGGTTACAGATGGCTCGCACCCAGCTGCTGACGAGCAAGAGCATGGCTTGGAACTAAGCACTGACCCTGCGAGCCAGTGGAAACTGTGGCTAACTCATTTACGCATTTATATATACACCTTTTTTTTAAAAACTGACTTGCTCATTCCAGATATCTGGGAAGCAGTAGCAGGAATGCTACCCTAGTTATCATTTTCAAAAAATAATTGATGCTCCAAAAGTAAAAAACTGGACATCAAATCATCCTTCTTAAATCATAAGGTGTTAAGAGGGCCAGCCAGATAGCTCAGTGGATTAAAGTGACTGCTTCCGTAGATGCAGGGACCAGGGTTTGATCTCCAGTATATGAGCTGGCCTGGCCCAGCCCACTCTGGCCCAGCCCCCAGGGTAGACTGAGATTGGGCAAGGTGGTGCACACCTGTAATCCCAGAGCATGGGAAGCTGAAAACAGGAGGATCACTACAAGTCCAATCTATGTAGTGAGACCTGTAGAACCTGTACCAAAAAAAAAAAACCTATTAAGGTGTTAGGGCTGGTGAGATAGCTCAGTGGTCTAAAGCGCCTGCTTAGGCAAGCTTAGGTAAGCAAGAAAGGACCACATGCCCTTCCAGCCCTGCTCCCAAGGTGGACTGAGCTGGCCACAAAAAAAACAACAAAAAACACAACATAAGGTGTTTTTTTTAAAAAAGGAGCCAGCTGTGCTTATATTATTTGACCTTCAAATGCGTACTGGAAAATCTCCATAGCCAGGTTGCCTCTCAGAGTCAGTGCTTATTGGGAGCACACTAAGCTTCAGAAATCAACTGCTTACCACTGGAAAAGCAAGAAGGTAATTTCAAAGGAGGCATGTGCAGCGCCTCTAATTACAGGTGTCCACAACCAAGGTCTTAAACGATTGCAGATACTACTGATTTCAGGTGGAAAAGCTCTTATGTAACCACCTTGCCTGCCTCCAAAGAAACCAGGGGCACAGAAAGTGACCAAAGCAGCTGAAGCACCTACCAGCGTACAGCGTAGAACAGAGCCAAGACCCAAGAAAAACTTACATGGTAACTTACATGGCGGTGGGGACAAGCCATTTCGATTTAAAGTGCCCCCCATTAACACAAAGTTCATCTCCTCAGCTGAACACTGGAAGACTTCCACGTATCTGTCCTTCATGGTTTTTTTATGACACTTCTGTGCTGCCATAAACGCTCTGTCCGCAGACTTCATCTGGATAAAGGCGTCTCCGGATGGGCGGCCCTGGGTACATGGGAAGAACAAGAATGAAGACAGACGTCGGTCTCCCTCATCGGGGAAAGCAGCAGTGCTACAGAACACAGAGTGACCACCACCCGCGACAGGGTCTGGTCAGCCGCAAAGCCTGGGGGACTGGACTCGCACCACATCACCGCAGCACCAGAATGGCCCACAAAACCTTGAAGAAAACAGTTCTGAGAGCTCGTACCTGAAAGTGATCCTTTTTTGGTTTGTTAAATTAGTATCAGATTTATAGGTTTTGAAAGGGTCTCCTTGTGACTGCAGCTTTCAAAATATAGGGTTGTGTACTGAATTTTTTTTTCCCCTCCTGAAAAATCCAATTAAATGTCATTGGATTGAGAAAAACTAGTAACAGAACCAGTATTAGAGCTTTACAGATCTTCCTTCAGGAAACTGAACAAACCAGTGCTGTCTTGAGGCTCCAGGTGCCCGTATGTCACTGCCCTGCCTGTACCTTGCTTTTCCCTCATCCTTGAGGTCTCACTGGAAACGTCCCAGGGACAGTGAAAGCTGGGGTGGGGGGCACGTGCCTCTGGTTGAGAGGCCTTGCTGGCCTCTGGCGCCCCCTCCCTCTTCAACTTGCTCCAACCAGGGTGCAGGGCACTGTTAACTAGTAATTGCTAATTTTTTTCTTTAATTACATATTTAGTACAGGGTCTAGCTATGCAGCTCGGACTCATAGCGATCCCTTTTTCAGCTTCCCCAGTACTGGGATTACAGGCGTGCACCAAGGGCGGAGCTGGAGCAACATGCAGTGCCACAGATCAAACCCTGGTTCTTGTGCTTGCCTAAGCAGGTGCTTAGTCCACTGAGCTATCTCACCACCCCTTAAAATTTCTTATTTAAAGCCACACCCATTAATTTCTGGTCCACAGACCTAGAATACCTTGGTTTTACCATGAATAAGAGGAAAAGACACAATCAATTTTGATGTCTGCTTCTTTAATTTGCAGTTTTCTCTCCAAGTTTCTTGGGGAATATCTGGTCCAAATTATTACAAGGTACCAAAAAGACTTGCCAGACCAGGAACATCAGTAGCTGCCTTGGTCCAAGATGAAAACCCAGTGTCTTCCAGGCCACAAAGAGCTTGTCTCTCATAGAAGTAGCACTCTCCCGTGCATAACTCAGGACCATCAAGAGAGACCCCTGTCTACTGCTGTGGACTAAACAGTAATGCCTCATGGTTATTAGATATGGTGAATCAAAAAGGAATAATTCAAAGTGCCTACCTGGCAAGTGCAAGGTCCTGAGTTCAATCCTTGACACCAAAAACTAATAATAATTTAGCCAGGCATGGGGACACTTGCTTATAATCCCAACACTCTGGGAGGCTGAGGCAGGAAGATAAAAAACTTTGAGTTCAACTTGTGCAATATAGTGACTTAGCCAGAAACAAGTTTCAAAATAAAAAAAGGGCTGGGATAAAGAATAGGTTAAGAATAAAATACTATAAAATAAACTACCAGGGAAGCTACACAGACAGGGTGATCAAATTAAAAGGTCCAGTGTATGGCTTAACATTAACTTAGGAGTTAGAATGAGTGTTGTGTCCTGGTTCTGAATTTCTGATTCCTGTCTCAGTGCCTCTAGCGAGGGACTGGAGATTAGAGTTATGAATGTGACCATGGGTCTATGGTGAAAAGAAATGGGAAATTAGTAGTGAGGAAAAACATAACTATTAGCCTATATCCAGCCCATCAGTGCCTGAAAAAGATTTTCAAAACTTAACACAACTTTTCCCTTTGAATAGAGTTCCAAAGTTCTACTTAGAACTGCTTGCCTTATGAGACTACAGACTTTTGTCCAGCTTAACAAAAAATACTGGTAAATTCTCCAGCAAGTAATATGACATTGTATTTAACTAGACATCAGGTGACAGTGGCATACTGAGAGAACATAATGAGATTTTGTTAGAGGCGTTTTAGCAGTTCATTCCTTAGAACATAAAGCATTAGAGGCAGAGTTCAGTAGTCACAGCGGGAAACATCGTGTACACTTATGACCCAAATGGCTCTGATCTGATGCTACCAATAATGGGATGGACTTTTATGCATTGAAGAGATGAACACTGAACTTCAATTATCATACAATGGCAGCATTCTTTCTGGAGTACATCCCAGCTATTTCTTATGGGCTGGCCAAATAGCTCAGTGGATGAAAGTGCCTGCAAGCAGGCACAAGGGCCAGGGGTTCAGTCCCAGGGCCTGCTATGTGGCCCCATCCCTAGCAATTGAGCCTGGGCGTGGTGGTGTGTGCCTATAATCCAAGCTCTTAGGAGGCTGTAAACAGGCAGATCACTGAGTCCGATCTAGTAGAGACCCTGACATCCTATAGAATCTTCCCCAAAATACAAAAAAAAAAAAAAAAAATTCTTATATTTACGGTGAAAGCTTTTCTTAAAGAATAATTGAAAACTAAGGAGTATTTGTACTTTTAGTAAAAAGAGAGCCTTCAATTTCTGGAAAAAATAAGCAAATATGTTTTCCAGTAAGGGCTTTTCTTACCTGGTGGTTCAGTACCATGTGAACCCCATGTGTACGAATATCTGTGGCGAACTCCCCCAGGAAGTCCAGGATGTCCTCGATTGTGGCCGCGTAGGGGAGCCCCCGGAGGCGGATACAGTCTCTGACATTTGTAGGGGGGACAAACTGCTGAGGTAGTACAGGAATAATGGGAGGGGTTGGAAGTGGAATGAGGGGGGCCGAGGAGAACCGATTCAGCACCTGCACTCAAAGCAAAAGAGAAGGGACTTAGAAACTCGCTCCTCGAGATCATCCACAGAGCAACACTGGCATTGCCAAGGAGCTCGCCAGAAATGCACGATTCAGCGGGCGTGGTACCACACACCTGCCATCTCTTCACTCAGGAGACTGAGGCAGGTGGACTGCTGTGAGTTTGAGGCCAGGCTGAGCTACATAAAAGCAGAAAGCACTGCAGTTCCAGGTCAATACCAGACCTCTGAAACGTGACTCTGCAGCTGAACAAGATCCTTGAGCAGTTCACTAAGTATATGAAAGTTCGAGCCACTGATGAAGAAAAACATCTGTGTATCTCAGCTGGGAAAACATGGCACCCACTCCTGCCTGATGTACAAATCATCCACCTCACACAGCATGCTTATTAAAGCTGTGCTTTCCTGGGCAAACACAGTACTACCTGTTTGAAACAAAAGGCCTACAGTTTGTTTCTTTGTTTAAATTGGGGATTGAACCCAAGGCCTTTGTTCTGAACTAAATGCATGCCCATGTGGTTTTTGTTTTGTTCTGTTTCGTTTGTATGTCTTTTTGAGACAAGGTCTTGCTATGTAGCTCAGACTGGGCCTTGAGGTCACTTGTAGCCCACAATCCTCCTGCCTCAGTCTCCTGAATGCTGGAATTACAGGTGGGCACCACCACACCCAGCACTTTATTTTGAGACAGTCTCAGTAAGTCATTCAGGAGGGAGTCAAACTTATGATCCTTCTGACTTAGCCTCCCAAATGCTGGGATTACAATGTGTACCACCATGCACAATAAATGTGCTTTTATAAAACCTGAATATCAGGATAAATGTGGACATTTGTGGCAATGTATTAGATTTCATTACACAAAACACACAGGATTCCCTTTAATGTTATCATTAATATTAAGAAATAGAATGACAACAAAAGGACCATATGCCAAATAATGATTTGGGATATTAAAATATAACACCACATAAAAGCACAGGACAGAACACCTGGATATGCAATTTAAACAACTAAAAAGGAAATTATTTGGTGACTATAAAGACAGTAATTTAGTTTCCATGCCAATCTCAGGCAATATCAAACCAGAGAGCCTTCAGCATCTTTCAGATTCATGGAATTTGGCCATCTTAAGAATGGACCATGAGAAGAATTGCTCCAGGCAAAACTCAGGTCAAGAATTTCTTGTCCACTGATATTTCACACCATGTCAACTAATTTGTAGTACCATGAGGTAGGTCCTTGTGTAAATACTTTTGTGGCAGCCCTAGCTTTTCTAGGAATCTTAACCATTAGACTTGAATGTCCTCCCACACTGAAAATGTAGCAGAATCAATGAACCCTTTCTTCCCCAAAATATACAATTCCCTTTCCTTCAACCTGTTCAGTATCTGGGTAAGATTAATGACAGCACTGAACATATACAGCACATGTAGAAATAATAAGGAGTTGGGTGTGGTGGTGAATGCTGGTACTCCCAGTACTTGGGAGGCTGAAGTAGAAGGATCACTGCGTATTCATGGCCAGCCTGAATTGCTCAGCTAGATCCTGTCTTAAAAAAAAAAAAAAAAAAAAAGAGCACCAGACTGCACTGAACTGGTCACTGAGTCTGGGCTTGGTGGTACATGCCTGTAATCCAGTATTGGGGAGGCTAAAAACAGGAGGATCATTATGAGTCTGAGCTACATAGTGAGACCCTCTACCAAATACATTTAAAAAAGAAAAAAAAAGGCTAAAAAGACCAAAAACTTCTCCTAGTTATGCAGTAAATACATAGTGATAACACTGGGAGTAGAACGAGACTAGAAAATCAAGGTAGGTATAGACAAACTCAGGACAGAATAGTCAAGCACCTTGTATTACCTTCCAGACAGGAAGTGCTGTAGAGAATGAATTATTAATAATGAAAAACAGACAATGACAGAGCCCATGACCATGTCACCCTGCTGTTAACTAGAGCAGCAGGGAGGGTAAAAGGCAGAGGTAGCTCACCCACACCCAAACCCCTGCCTGGCACCCTAGCAGGTGAAAAGCTTCCATTCATCCAGTGATTACTTTAAAACATCATCTACAGGGGGCTCGAGCCCACTGGAAAAGAGAAGTAAAGCAGTCTAGTCAAGTGACCGAAGGGTGAAGTGCTTGAGGCCGGCCAGAGCAACTTCGTGAGATTCTATCTCAAAATCAAAGGCCAACAACCTTGGGATCTCAGGTATAAAGGAAGCACGAAGCTGCCCTCACAGAAACGTTCGGCAGGAAGCCGAGGAAAGGGGAGGGGCTCGAGACCTACAGGTGGCTTCAGGCCCGGGTCTCAGCTTGGCAGGGAACTGTCCCATTTTATGCTTCAAAAACAAGTTCTAAAGACTATTAAAGACAAAAAACCACAAGCAGGAAATAAAAGCTGCTGTGCCTTCTTGGAAATATATTTGGCAATATGCTGAAAACACCAAAATCCATATTCTACATTGTAAAGAAATCAACCAGAAACTGATGAAAGCTTTACAAACATGTTTGGAGATTGTTCGGGATTGGTATCCTTTCTGGCACTGGGGATTAAACCCAGGCCCTTCACACTGAGGCTCATCTCCAGCCCTTTATTTTTTTAGATGGGGTACTACTGCTAAATCACTAAATTGCCTAAACTGGGCTTGACCTTAGAGTCCTCCTGCCTCAGCCTTCTAGAGTATAGGTATTTCAGGCTTCACCATCACGTCCAGCTACAAACTTGCTTACATAGGAATTCCTAAAATTAGAGTAAGATATAGACCCACAAAAAAAAAAAAAAAAATCCACGCCGGGCATGGTGGCGCATGCCTGTAATCCCAGCACTTGGGAGGCTGAGGTAGGAGGATTGTTGTGAGTTTGAGACCAGCCTGAGCTACAAAGTGAGCTCAAGGCCAGCCTGAACTGCATAGGAAGACCCTGTCTCAAAAAGACAAAAAAATAAATAAATAAATAAAATAAAAAAATAAAGGAATTTCTAAATAAAATATACACCTTTAACAAAATATAGTAAAGATGAAAACTTTTAAACACAGACAAGCTTTCTAGATACATAGTTTTATTTATTTATTTATAAACAAAGAAATAAATAAGCTGGCCGGACCACTGAATCATTGGCCAAGGCACCATGCTAGTTAGGCATTGGGCAGAGGCATTAACTCCAAGACAGGTGCCTGCCTACCATACAGGAGGCCAGCATCTAACTCAGGGTTACAGAGTCTCACTATGTAGATTGGACTCTTAGTGATTCTCCCATTTTCAGCCTCCCAACTGCTGGGATTACAGGCATGCACCACCACACCCAGTCTCAATCACCATTGGGGGGGGGGGGCAAAGCCAGCACAACACACTGGGGACCAAACTCTGGCCACTGTGCTCTGCCTAAGAAGGGGCTTTAGTCTCCTGAACTAGCTGGCCAGCCCTCCAAGATACATAGTTTTAAAACAGTACCAAAAAAATAAATAAATAAAAATAAAACAGGCTACTTTTTTTTTTTTTTAATTTAATTTTACTTCAGACTATTTCATATACTTTCTATATTCTCTAAGACTATTAAAATACAAGGAATAACGGTAAGGTCGTTTTCAGAGATTAAAGAATAAACAAACAGGAAATCAGGCAAAAGTCCCAATATACTCTTAAAAACCAACCTACTCACCAGGTGTAGCAAGCACACCTCTAATCCCAACACCTGGGAGCCTGTGACAGGAGGATCACTTTGAGCTTGTGGCCAGTCTAGACTATACAGCGAGCTCAAGGCCAACCTGATAGTGAGACCCTGTCTTAATTTAAAAAAAAAAAAAAAAGCAAGCAAGCAACTGACCTGCTGAACTTCGGCCGCTGTGCTCCTGAAGAGTTCGATGTATCTTTTACCCAACAAATCCTTATGTTTCCTCAGTGCATTCTGTGCGTATTCCTCACAAGCAAAGAGAACAAATGCGTCCCCTGTTGGCCTGCCATCCGGGTAGGTGACGAAAAGGATGCCTTCCTTCCCCCCAGTGATGGGGCAGTGCTGTCCAAAGAAGGCCACCACTTCTTCAGCCGTGGCTGTGAAAGGCAGCCCGCGCATGCGCACAATGACTTGATTCTCCTTGGAGAGAAACTGGGCTACTTCATTAGATGTACCTAGGAAACCAAATGTTAGAAAGCACGGAGAGAAATGGGTGAGACATCAACTTGACCAAATTCAAAGTGCTTCGAATTTTAAAAACTCCTGGCAATGTCTAGAGTTCAAAATCAAGGCCTACCTTCCTTCTGCACTCATTTTTTTAAAAAAATCATTTATTTATTCATTTGATTCTGGGCCTTGCTACACAGCTCAGACTCATAGTGATCCTCCTGTCTCAGCCTGCCCAGCACTGTGATTTCAGCTGTGCACCACCACACCTGGGGTTCTGGGACAGACACAGCATGTGGTGTCGAGGATCAACTCGCGCCCTTGAGCTTGCCAGGCACGCACTTAGACCCCTGAGTTATCTCCCTGGCCCTTGGATTCATTCTGATAATACCCTGGAAATAAAAATTCCCTTTTCATAAATTTGAAATGGTTCCCCTAACCTGTTCATAAAACATCCAGCTCAATGTAGAAAGCTGGCCAGACCACTGAATCATAGGCCAAGGCACCGTGCTAGTTAGGCATTGGACAGAGGCATTAACTGCAAGACAGGCTGCATACACGAGGCCAGCATCTGATTCATAGGACATCAGCCACAGCAACAATAAACAGCACAGGTCCTAGAGCCAGACTACCTGGGTCTGACCTTGGCTCCTGGCTACCAGGGGGTCTTGCAAGCTTAACCTCTTGTGTCATAGTTCCCACATCTGTAAAATTACCTGCTTCATAAATTATGAGAATTACACAGGACCTGGTGGTGCATGGTGGTAATTGTAATTTGCATGCCTGAAATCCCATATGAGCAAGGATGACAAATCGCTTTGACTTTGTTCTTGTCTTAACTGCTTTTCCATTGGCCCAGGTTGTAACCCATCCATAGGCAAGTGCCTGTGATCCCAGCTACTTGGGAGGTTGAGGCTGGAGGATTCCAAGTTTCAGGCAATTCAGTGAGATATAAAAGGGACTGGAATGCAGCTCAGTGACAGAACACTAAGCATGCATGACTCACTGGGTTCAATGTCTAGCACCACAAATAAATTTCAAACACAAACCAGTAAAAAAAAGAACAATCAATATACTTGTATAGTATGCCATGGAGCAAATACTCAAGTGCATGTCCATCAAACTCATATGGCAGAATACAGTAGAACATTTTCCTTAATAGGAAAAACAAATTTATTTTAAATTTTTGAGACAGAGTATCACACATAGTTTAGGCTGGTACTGAACTCACCATGTAGCCTATGTTGACCTCAAACTTGTAGAAGTCCTCTTGCCTTAGCCTCCAGAGTGCTGAGCTTATAGGCATGTGCTACCACGCCATACTCTCACTAGGAAACTCTTATCAAACTACAGGCAATGAAATTCCAGGCAACAATGAGAATATTAGTTAAGTCTGCCATTCCCAATTTGTAATGCATCCACCACACAACCCCAGTATTTAGACAGTATAGCCACACCAAATATATTTTGTTCCCAGCCAATCAAACACTGCTTTGAAATTTTGATAACTTTAGGAAAGCCCTGAATTTTGCAGCCATAGGGCATTTCTAAAGAAATAACAGAATAGAAATACACTAGCTCGTTATGCTAACAGGAAGTAATCGTACGTTCTAATATTGCAAAAGAGGGGCCGGAGAGATGGCTCAGTGGAATAAGTGCTTCCCAGGCAAGCATAAGGGTCTGAGTTCAATCCCCGGTTCCGCCAAAAAATAAAATTGTAAAAGAGTCACCAATATTATATTATGCAAGAATACAATTTTTTTTTTTTTTTAATGTATTTGGCACAGGTTCTTGCTAGGCAGCTCAGACTCATAGTGATCCTCCGCTTTTCAGCCTCTCCAGTGCTGGGATTATAGGCATGTGCCACCACACCTGGTCTCTAGCTGGCTCAGTGCACCCAGGGGAGGGGCTGGCACAGCACATGGTGCCAGGGGATCAAACTTCTCTCTCTCTCTCTCTCTTTTTGGTTTCAATTACTATTTTTATTTTATTTTATTGAAGAACAAATAGCAATGAGACAGTTTCAAATCAAATTAGGACAGATTCAATAATTAATACATTGCATATTGTTTTCGTAGTGGTTTTTTATTGTACAAAGCACATACATGATATTCTATTTACAAACACTATTATAGCAGATGCCTCTAATCAATGAATTAAGAGACTGTAGCTATATACTGATCTTTTTTTTTAATTCATTTATTTATTACAGTGTCTCGCTACACATCACGGATTCTTTTTTTGCGGGGGTGGGAGGTCAGCTCAGCCCCCCTGGGGGGAGGAGCTGGCATGGCATGTGGTGCTGGGGATCGAACCACAGTCCCTGAGAGGCACTTTAGACTGCTGAACTATCTTGCCAGCCCTATACTTATCTTTTTTAAAAGAGCTGAATTATAGTACAGTTTCAATAATTAATACTTTTTATATTATCTTCCTAGTGATTATCCATACTACAAGAAGCAGACAGGATATCCTGTCCAAACACTATTAGTGCAAATCTTTCTTCTCATAGAATTACACAAAAGTACTGCAAGTTTATCCTAACTGTACTGTTTATACAAACAAAGAATGGTTGTTCCTTTGTATCCCCTTTTGTTTAGACCTGTCAAAGATGGGTATTCTATTGTTATTCAATTATTACAGGTGCTTGAATTCAGCGAAACAACCCAACACAGTCCAGTACTCCACAATATTAGTAGGTCATCCGAAGAAGTTGTTGACTAGAGCCATTTACAGCTTAGCTTATGATTATGGCCTTATTTTATGCACCTAATTTTTATACTTTTCTGCTGGATGGTTAAGACCTAGATAAAGCAAGACCTGTACAACAAAAAATGCAACTTTTGTATCTGATGAGGTCAGTCAAGTCTCCGTAGGGTTTATCCTATAACCCTGTATTATCCTATATCATTGTAAGTACTTTTCTCATTGTTGAAACAAAATACCTTATATAAGGAAGAAAAGTTTATTCAGGTCCATACTGTGGTATGTTTTTCACAGCACTTTTAATGACTATTTAAGTCTAATAGTACATTATTTTGAGACAAGATTCTGGCCTTGAACTTATTAAATGGCCCAGGCTGGCCTCCAACTCCCAGTGATCCTCCTGCTTCAGCCTTCAGCTGGAATTACAGGTATGCACCAACCACACCGAGCACTGAGTGTAATTGTACATTAAACTCACTTAATACTATTGTAAGTTTCTACTAAACACAATGAGTTTCCATGTTTTATCGGGAAATAAGTCATTCATGATCTGTGTGTGTGTGTGTGTGTGTGCATGCATGTATGTGTGTTGGGAATAAAACCAAGAGCCATGCAGGAGACCCTGTTCTGAACCCTCAGCCCTGTCATAGACCTATTGCTCTATTCTTTATAAGCAAAAATTTTATCTTAACTAAAAACATTACATAAAAGGCACTTACCACCAGCAATTTTAAGAAAATCTTCACCTGTTGCTTTGTAAACCTATAAAAACAAGAGAAGTTCAAACACTCCATTGGCAAACTTCCCTCTCCACATTCATGCTCGGGGGGGCAAGGGTCTCTAGGGAGGGACATACCTCAATATACCGGGTCCCCATGTGATGTTTGTGCCTCTGCAGTGCTAGGTCCCTGTGCTCTTCGCTTACAAACCTAACCAGAGCTTCTCCGTTCCTCCGACCCTGAGCGTTCAGACAAAGTGCTGCACCTCCCCTTTGAAAAGAAGGAAACAGATGGCAGATAGAAAATTCAGTGAGGAGAAAAGGATTATGGGAGACCCAGTAACCCTTTGGGATTGTTATAAAGAACAAAAAAAAAAAAAAAACAGACGTTAAAGGAAACCAACTTGGCAATATTGAGTCCTTTGAAGAATCTTGCAATATCCTGATCTGAAGACTGCCATGGTAACCCTCGTGCCCTGACAACAGTGTTGTCATCAATAAGTTCCATCTTGCTGCTGTGGACAAAGCCAAACTTCAGGTCACAAAGTTAATGCTCAGTAAAAACTTGAACCCTGGTTGCTTACTTTGGAGATTTTCCCAGTGAGAGGATGGATAAGTTTTAAAGGAAAAAAATAAGAATCACAGATACAAACAGCTGTATCTGGTCATCAAATGACTGAGAATGCCAATAATATAATAAAATTAATTATAATATAATATAATATAATATTTATTATCATATTTTATAATATATATAAAATAATATAATTAAATAATAGTTCATTTAATACCAATATCCAAGCTTATTTTAACAACAGTCTACCAACACAAAATGATAACCAAAAGATTAAGTAAAGCTTCTAAACTATAAGAAGAATTAAAAGTAAAAAGACCTCAGATGAATAGTATTCAGCTACTTACCAAGTGCCACTTTCAAATTTGTAGTTTACTCTCTCTGGATCTGAAAACCTGTGATCTAAAATTGAGAAAGCACAGCCATCATTTTAGCTATCAGGCATGCAGGGTTGGGAGAGCAAATCCACAAGCACGGGTCAAGGAAGGATGCAGGGCTCCCATTCCACACGGGAGGGCAACAGCAGGACTTACTGTAAGGCTCCGATACCATTGCTAAAATTATATTCCCCATATCTTCAACGTGAGAGGCTCCGTATCGAGAGTTTGGACTATTCTTCTCAAAGTTTAAACCTGTGAGATTTGTCAAGGGAAGCATTCTGCCAAGGTAAAGCAAAGTTGCTACAACCCCTAATAAAACTCGTTCAGAGACAAAAGCCAGATAAAATTATCTAGGAACTTTAGGATGGCTGTTGAGGGTTAGGGTTTGTCATACTCGCTAAAGTCTCCATCTGATGTTCATACGTAAGTGGATGCAACTCAAGACCATCCTCATTAGTGAAATAAACCAGCCACACACTTGTATACATAACATTGTTTCCATAGTGTGAGAAGCTGAGAGAGTAAATAAGATCCAAAATGTACAGCAGATATTGGGAAATGAGAAAAAACTTCAAAAGAGAAACTGGGATGGGGGATGGAGAAAAGATAGTGGTTATACGAATTTCTTAGTTCACTGAAAATAAATGTTGGCGCTTGTGCTAACATTTGGACAATTAAATGCCTGTATCTTGTACTCTTCATAACTAATTTAAAGGTAACAATACCCAAGATATTAACCATTCTTACCTTCCTGTCATCTTCTGATTTTTTTTTTTTTTCTGTATTAAAGAAGTCCTACTCGCCGGGCGTGGTGGCGCATGCCTGTAATCCCAGCACTCGGGAAGCTGAGGCAGGAGGATGGCTGTGAGTTCGAGACCAGCCCGAACTACAAAGTGAGCTTAAGGCCAGCCTGAACTGCATAGTGAGACCCTGTCTCAAAAAGACAAAAAAAATAAAAATAAAAAAATAAAGAAGTCCTACTGCATGTGGAAAAACAAAGGGTACCATCTACCTACTAGGGCCAAATGCCCAAGTCTTGGATGTCACCAAGTGATCCAAGCCCTATTTGTTTAGGTAACAGCAAAAGCATGGATGCCGAGTGAAGTGGTTTTACTTCTGAACAATGTGGTCTGCCCCAAATGAGAATCCATCATTAGAATCCTAATGAAAATCTTTTGTTCCATCTTTATTTTATCTGACCTCACAAATGCAATGATCATGCAATTTAAAGACACGGGCAGGTCGGTCAAGACCACGGCTATCGCAGGACTCATCTGGCCTCACATGAGACGGAGACATCTAAGTTACTGCGGATGCTATCTTCACGAGGCCAGGTTCACTCAGAACTTCTACAAGAGCACCTTGGATATCCCACCTTTGATGGTAGTAAATGCTAGTTCTTTGAGAACAAAAGGCTTAAAAACAATTCAAGTACTCAAAGCAAACCATGGCCAACTGGTTCTGCATTTTCTTTCTAGTGGTTGGTAAGGACACTATAGTACCAGGGAATGAACTCTGTATATCCCCAGCCCTCCCCACCCTGCTTTTTATTTTATTTTTTGTATTTTAGGGAAGGGTTTACAGGGTGTTCAGAATTTCACTACTCCCTGGCCCTTTTTTAATATTTGATTTTCAGACTGGGTCATGCTAAGTTGCCCAGGCAGGCTTCAAAATGGTTATGTTCCTGAGACACCTGAAGGCTAATGTTATAGGCATGTACCCCACTGAGACTTTTTCTTCTTGTTGTTTGTTTTGGTACTTTACTCTCCAACTGAGCAATCCAACAGCATGGGGAAGGGGATCTCAGTATGTTGTCCAGGATGGTATAGAACTCTCAACTCAAAGTGATCCTTCTGTCTTGGCATCCCTAGAGCTAAAGCACACGGCACATGCAGTTCCTTGCCACATCAGTTCGGCTGTGGGTGAATCAGAGAAAAGGACCCTTAAAGTCTGGTTCGATCTCAGTTTGAGGGGGAAATCAGAAGACGTTCCATTACTTCATGACTTAGAATCTCTCTAAAAGCACTATCACCATCAAAGCAGTGACCTTACAAGAGCTGTTACTGAAATACGTAACTTAAATTTCAGTACTATAGTATTTTGTATTATGTATAAGTATGAATAAATTTTGTAATGTTGTACCATGTGTATCAAATATACTCTATATTTGATCTGTTCTCTGGACTTTAAAATGATTCTCAGGATGAGGGATGTGCCTTAGCAGCAGAGTTCTTGCCTTGCATGCACGAGGCCCCAGTTCTACTGCCAGTACTGCAAAACCAAAATTCAGGCTGGGTGTGACGGCACACATTTATAATCCCAGAACATGGGAGGCTGAGGAGGACTGCTGTGAGTTCGAGGCCAGCCTAGATTACAGACTGAGTTAAAGGCCAGCCACAGCTACACAGGAGACCCTATCTCAGAAAACCAGAACAAACAAAAAGCAAAACCCTCATATCTGAGCTGGCAGGGTAAAATTAGGAGACTGCAAACTCAAGTCCAGGCTGGAGAACTTAGTGAGACTCTGTCTCAAAACAATGAAATGGCTGGGGTTGTAGCTCAGTGTGAAGGGTCTGGGTTCAGTCACCAGTACGTGGGTTGCAGGGGTATCTGTCTGATGGTTTCTAGAGTATCTGTTTTATTTTATACTTCACTAGTATTTCCTAATACATTTTAAAAATGAAATCAGACTGGGTGGAACATGGCATATTGCTATAATCCCAGCACCTAGGAGGCTGAGGTAGAGGAGGAGTCTTGTTATGAGTTCAAGACTAACCTGGGCAACATAGTTGAGTTCAGGACCAGCCTGAACTCCACAGTGAGACCCTGTCCCAACCTCACTCCCCTACAAAGACAGATGAAAAGGAAACATGCTTATGGCTGTGTCGTGTACAATAAAAGGGAACAATGCTAAAATAAATCCGTTGTCACCCAGAATGCCTTTCAAGGTGCTAAGCATGTCACAGACAGCGCTTGCCTCGTCCATGCCACGGTCCTAGGTTCCATCTCTGGTGCCTCACACATACACAAAAAATTCTTCAGCCAGGTACACTAATGATCTGAAGACTCACCCAGAGACTTGCATCTTTTTCCATTGGAAATTTGAAATCACTTTCCATTTCCCACCTGAGCTTCCTCTTTACTTTATCATTAAAGAGACCTTGCTATCCAACAGCAGGGAAGCAATCTCATTTTTGTGTTGTCTTTCAACTGGCTCTAGCTCTCTGCTGTTAAATATAGGACTCGGAGAATAGCTGCCATATGTTCCCGGCCACTTACTTAACCCCACTAAACTTCAGCTTATCTGCAAAGCCACAACTGAGATAATCTTTACCTCCCCGGGGCGTTTTGTGGCGATTAGATGAGATAAAACAAGCCCAGAGCACAAAGCAGCCATTTAAATAAGAGATGTTCTCTGGTTCCCAAACTGTGGCTGCTCTTAGAACCCAGGATGACCAGTCATTTTTTTTTAAACACAGTACTGAGAAAAGAAAGTTTGTATATTTATTATCCCACTGGTAACAGATACATAAGCATAAAATCTGTACTTTACATTTTGACCATCACTTAATTCTACTTGTATTTATTCTACTTTTTAAATAATATTTCTAATAACTTACTGTGTATATTTTACTATTTTTTTTAATGTATTTGGTACAGGGTCTCACTACACAACTTGGTCTCACAGCTCAGACTCCTAGTGATCCTGTTTTCAGCCTCCCAGTGCTAGGGTTCCAGGTGTGCCACCACACCTGGTCTAGGTGGCCAGCTCAGCACACCAGGGGAAGGGACCAGAGTGACATTTGGAGCCAGGGATCAAACCCCAGTTCCTGCGCTTGCCCAAGCAAGTACTTAATCTGCTCAGCTATTTCTCTGGCCCTTATTTTATATATTTTTCTGAAAACCTAACATTAATCAATTTTGTTCTTTGCTTTTTAAAAAAGACTAAGATATTAATACTATGCAATGTATTATTGTGTCAGATAAAGGCATTTATGCACTAAGTGCAATTACTAATACATGCATAAAGTAAATTTCTTAAACTCCCCCCCCCCCAGTGGTACCAGGGATCAAACTCAGGACTTTGTGCTTGTCAGGCAAGCACCGTAAATTTCTATCAAAAAATGTAGAAATGTATGCTTATAGAAAGAATGGCCATCGATTTCAATAGGAACTAGGCATCATTTCAAGGGAATCTGGCAGATAATCTGTATGAGTACTGTCTTTGCACATTATTTCAAAGGATGAAGCTGAGGAGATAGCTCAGTGGCATATGCACCTGCCTGGCAAATGTAAGGTTGTGAGTTCAACCCTCAATCCCCAAAAAATCTAAAGGACAAAAATCTTACTTTCTATTTTACTTTTGACACTTTCCTAACAAATTCCTTAACACAGAAATTTCTTTTTAGAATAATTTCCTATCATTCATCATAAAATACATTCTAAACTATAGTAATCTTTAACATGTTGATGGCAGGTTGTATATGGAAACCTTTTCCTTAATATAACCATTTACTATGATACCAAAACATTATAAAAAGTTTACAATGTATTAATTTATCAAATCCATCTTGTCAAGGTATCTTAAAACTGTCTCATTGATATTTGTACTTCAATAAAATAAAAATTAAAAAAATGTTATGCACAAGAAAAAAATATATAACCACTTACTAATACATGATAACGTTCACAAATGTGGGGTATTTATAAATATACTTTTACGAAAACAGAGTAGCGGGGATTGAACCCAGGTGGTGCTACCCCAACCCACATCCCCAGCTCTTTTACTATTATTTTTGAGTATTCAGAATTGAACTCAGAGCCTCACACTTGCCAGGTAGGTGCTGTGTAGCTAAGCTATATCCCTACCCCTTTATGTTTTTAAATAGTTTCTTGCTACATTACCTAGGCTGGACTTGAACTTACAGGTTTCCTGCCTCAGCCTCTTTTTTTTTTTTTTTTTTTTTTTTTGAGGAACTGGGGATTGAGCTCAGGCCCTTGTACTTGCCAGGGAAGCACTTATTCCACTGAACCATCTCCCTGGCACCCTCAGCCTCTTAAATAGCTGGGATTACAGGCTTGTGCCACCATGCCTGGCTTCAGCAGACTATTTGAAGCCCACATCTGTGGCTGAAAACCCTGACCTCAACATATGCCTCTTTGGTTACCACACAACCTAATCACCAAGCTCACATGGTAGGTCACGTCTGCATCTTTGTGATCTAGCGATGAGATAAAACATGTGCCTGCTGAGAAAAACAAATCCCAGGGGATATTTAAGCAACAGACCAATTCCTACTAACCAGGGCCATTGATTATTTATGCAGAAAGACATGTGAGGAAGTAATAATAATCTAGTACCAATTTTAAAGAGTGCTGACAACAGAGTAGAGAAACCAAGGCCAAGGGATGAAGGTGTCTTGGGCTGGGGAGGTAGCTCAATGGCCTAAGCACCTTCCTAGCAAGCACAAAGTCCCGAGTTTGATATCCACTATTGCAAAAAAAAAAAAAAAAAAAAAAAAAGATTAAGGTGTCTTGCAGGACACAATAGCCCTAAGCTTTCCTAGGAGAGGAGGAAAAAGCAGAGAACCCTCACAAAACAATCTTAAACAAGTTGTCAGATTCCACAGGTTCACATTAGAATTAAAAACCACCCATAAAATAAGGAGACCAAACCTGCTATACAAGCTAGGTTTCTCAGCCTTGGCACTTACTCTGCATGTAGGCCAAGTAATTCTTTGGTGCGAGGTTTTCTGTGCACTACAGGATTTTTAGCAATATTTTGGCCTCTTACTACCTGTCCCCAGTTATGACAATGTCACTGGGCAGGTAGCAATCCTACAAGCAGTTGCCTACAGCTCCAACTTCACACTTTCCCATTCATGGATCTGTTAGAAAAGTTCTTCAGAGCCCATCATCAAACAGAGATTCTGGAGAAAACTGGTAAAGGGAACACTGTGTATGGGCTGCCCTGCCGCAGTATCCTGTGGGAAACTATATAAGCTGCTAGGAGAAGTGTGCAGGCCCACACATCCTTGGGAGCCCACATCGGGGAGTCTGCTCCGGGCCAGTAGCCCAGAACAAAGATGGATTTTACATATTTTTAAAGGACTGAAAAGAGAAGAACCTGGGCAGCACCCATAGGAGGTCTGCAGTCCTGAAACATTATCTGATCTTGCGCTATAACCTCTGACCTAGAAGGGTGAAGGTTGCCAAAGAGCCAAACATTAGAGGCTGATACATGAAGTAGGGAGTTACCACACTCTTAACTTTATATCCCAGTTCAGAAAACACTGAGGAGAAACAAAGGGCTGGAGAAGACAGACTGTCAAAGGAGACTTCATTCCCATTCCCCTTCTCTTGACTTCTACACATGATGAGAGGTCTCTAACCTCCTTCTCTATTCCTAAGCAACTCCCCTATAAAGCACCCTTATCATCTTAATCCCTTGACCAAATTAGACTATGAAACTGTCACACAACACCAAAGCCCTCTTTAACTTTAGGCCACAACCATCAATTTAAGACGCCATTAGACTCCAAATAAATTATTCTCCTCTCAGCTGTGTCACTCATTTCCTGGGTATAGGTCCTCACCTTCCTCTGATCTTTTATGCAGCTGTCACAGCCCCTATAACTTCTAAGAACACAGTGACATAAGTAATGCCACTTATTAAACACCATCGTTCAACTAACTTCCATCTATTTCGTCCAAGTTTACCTACCTACTGCCAGGTAGGTAATAGTAAAAGTAATAGGATGAAGAAACCAGGACTTCAAGACATTGACCCATGACTCACACAGCTGCCTGGCCAGCAGGTAATCAACCTGAATTTTATTTAATACAACTCTGATTGAATACATACACACACTTCCCTGCACCAAGCTAAACTTCACTTTTTTGTTTTGAGCAATACTTTGCAAGAAGCTTTTAAAATTTATAGACAAAAAAGCCAAGTGAAGATAGAGATCAAAAGTAAAATAGAAAGGAAAGCCTCCACTCTGAATTGAGATAGATTTGTAGCTGAAGAATCATTTTCCTGAATTCTCCTTTTCAATTAAGAACGTTGTTGACATTCGCCCAACTTGGCTCTGCCAAGCGCGCACTGACACGTCTCCTGGGCCTTCACGCAGAGAAGAATCAGCAGCTCTAAGCTGTTAACAACTCTTCAAAGTCACCCAACCTCCTGCATGCCTAAGTCACCTCCTTACACTACACACACACCCTTTCTCTTAGGAAACTTCATTTCACCTCTAGCTCTTTACCAGAATGGAACACAAACAGCAAGTCAAAGGAACCTCCTTTCTAAAAAACAAAAATAACCTAATACCTATGCCTGTACCTTTCAATGCATAGCACATACAATCTTGAGAGAAAGAAAGATGAGTCTGTACCTCTTGATTTATGCTCACTAGTCATGCAGCTTACTGACTCTGCCCTGGAGGCAGCCACAACAGCACAAACAGGCTCGGCCAGCTTTTCCAACAAGAACATGGAGAGGGACAGGGAGGGTGCAGCCGAGCTGGGTGGGAACAAAACCAACATTTCGGCTCCATCAAGCCAAGCTCTGCAGTAATAGGGAGGTGGGAGAAGTTGAAGGACCCGGGCTATTTCTCTGGACATCAGGAAGGCTTTCCTTAGCATCGCGTTGAAGGATCGAAGCTGTACCTCTTAACTGCTTCGTTAGCTTAAGGTATAGCCCACAGTAAGACTTAAGAAGACCAATAACAAACATTAGGCTGCCACCATGCACAGGGGTGCCCAGCTGTAATTTTGGCTACTCCAGAGGCAGGAAGATCACAAGTTCTTGGCCCAACCTGGCCCAATCTAGCAATATCTTTTCTCAAACAAATGCAGAGCTGGGAATGTAGCTCCATGTATAGCACTTGCACAACATGTGTAAATCCCTGACTTCTAGCCCCAGTACAACAATAAGGAAACTTATCTACTAAAAAGAATTTTTTTCTCAATTACCTGAAAGGGAATATATTTGGCTTTAGAATACAACCCTGTGGGCCAGGGAAGATAGATCAATGGCATAAGCCTGGCAAACACAAAGTCCTGAGTTCAACTCCCAGTAATGCTTTCTAAACTAAACTTTTAGTTTGTCCCTAAGAGAATCACACATATAAAATAATACACATTAGTTGTGGAACAAGTTTAAGCTTTCATAACTAATTCAAAATGCATTTTCATAATTCAACATTCATCTCAACTATTTCAGAAATGCAAATTTTCATAATTAATTTGAAACTAGTTTTTATCCTTATTCAAAATTTCATCTCAAAGCCATTTTTTGCTGCCATGATCCCTCAGCAAACAATTTTGTGTGAGGCGAACGTGATAACCACTACGCTACGGAAACTGTTAGCAAACAATTTTGTTACATCTCTTTTCCCATTTTTTTGTTTTGTTTTTTGCTTTTGGTACTGAGGATCAAACTCAGGACCTGGCACTCACCAGGCAGGCACTAAAGCCGTTGAGCTATCTCCCCAGCCCATTTTTTTATTTGTAATATAACAGAATTAATGACATTGCCAAACATATTAAAATACCTATAGTAATGAACAAAGGAACAGCAAACAGGTAAAACAGTGAGAGAAAAGTCAAGCAGTACTCCAAAAACTGGATTTCCTGGGCTGGGGAGATGGCTCAATAGAATAAGTGCTTGCATGGCAAGCACAAAGGCCTGAGTTCAATCCCTGGTTCCACCAGGAAAACGGAACAGACAAAAACTGGATTTCTTGTAAGTTTGTGAAGGAAAACGGAAAAAGAGAAGAGTGGCCCAAATCAAAAAACACATTCTAGACATACTCTGTTTTGTGTATGTGATGGGGGTTAAACCCAGGCCTCGGCACAGGCTAAGCACACACTACCACTGAGCTACACCCCAGGCCCAACCCGCTATACTTTAAAAAGTGAGCTTTGGAAGAATAAAAATAAAATAAATGCCACCATAAAAGAATATAGTTAGGAGGTAGGGCAACACATTTCTTTATACCAGCAATAAAAATGTTGGGAAATGAATCTAAATTCTTTAAGTTCCAACTCCATTTCTCTGAAGCTTACTTTTTCCAAAAGGAAAATAGTAATAATAATTATAATAAGCTCCTCATATAACAAGACATCTGGGAGGTCTGACTGTTCCAAAGGCCCGTGTGAAAGTATTTCAGTTCTACGCCAGAAGAAACGAGCTGGAGGCAAAAGCCAATCAACAGATAAAACTTACACTTCAGCAAGAGACCTATCAGGTACACTAATCAGTTAAAGAAGGCTCCCTGAAAACAGGTCTTCAACAGCCCTCTAAAATAAAATGGTTCCAGATCCCCAAACTCACCTTTTTTAAAGTAAAATGTATTATTATTATTAATTTTTTTTTTTTTTTTTTTTTTTTTGGCAAAACCAGGAATTGAACTCAGGCCCTTGAGCCTGCCAGGTAAGTGCTTATTCTACTGAACTATCTCCCCAGCCCATAAAATGTATCATTTTGTAATTAAACCAAACCCTGAACCTTTAACCTAACTCTGAGGGCTGGCAAAGAACATACAGGATCTCTAATCACTTAGCCTGTTACAGACCACAAGCAGGGGTATTACTAATTTAGCTCCTATCACACCAATGAGCTGCCAAAAATAATTCTCTCCCCCTCCATTGAAGGGCGACCACTAGGGCAGCTTAACTGTACACGTGCAAGTATTTTAAATCCTTTTCCCTTGGGAGGTACAGTAAGATTTGGTGCATCCCTCCACATTATTATTATTATTATTATTTTTTTTTTGGCACAACTGGAGATTGAACTCAGGCCCTGGCCAGGGAAGCACTTATTCTACTGAGCCATCTCCCTAGCCTGTTCCCTCCACATTTTTAACAATGGCCTCAGTTCCACCGAGAACAAATGCACTAAGTCCGGCATCAGCCACACTCACACATCACTTTACTAATGAAGAAGCCCAACTGAGCTTGACTTAACTGGCACCAACTGGGACTGCAAGCTGAGCCACTGAAACTTGTGTATACACCTTCGCATCAGATTTAAAAACACGCAGTGCAAAATAACTAAAATACGACTGTAAATCAATAAGGAAGTCCTTTCCAAAGCTCTTGGCAGCTGTGCCTTGTTTACTGCGAATCTGGATCACAGAGGAGAGCAGGGGTGGCCGGGCAGGGGCATGTCTCCCACTCTATCCGAGACCGACAAGCGCAACGCACAAAGCCCCGCGGGTCTGACCCCAGAACTCCAGAGCACAGCTGCACCGCTGTGGAGGACACTGCCCTCTCTGCTTTCGGGCATCCCTACATCCCAATCCTCCTGCTGCAGCCTCCCGAATACCTTGGATTGCAAGTGCAAACAGGTGCCACAGGCCCGGTCGTGCTCCCATTTTTAATGTCACTGTTCAAGCACTCATGAGGATAAAAACCAAGGTTATTCTTCAAAAAGTAATGAAGAGAAGTCATTTATACAAATAGCCCCATAATCAAAATGGCCTTTCAGGAAGAGACAACCAGTGTTAATTCCCCCAAGGAGTTAACAAAAAAAAGTTTTAAAAATCACTCAAGTGCCACCCTGTCACCACACTCTCACTCCTTCACCTGATTAAATACAAAGTTTATGAGGACAATCGCCATCCCTGCTAGATAAGGTCCTCCTGGCCGGGGTTGCACAATTCCAAGGCGGTGGCACCCGGGCACCCGGAACAGGTCAGCAGACGCAAGCGCCAGAAACAGTTTTCAGAACAAAGAGGGAAAGAATTGCAAAAGTGAGAACCAGGACAGTACTCAGAAATTTCTACGGGCCAGGGAGATAGCTCAGTAGAATAAGCACTTGCCTGGCAAGTGCAAGCCCTAGTTCAATTCCCAGTTCCGCCAAAAACAAATTTCTAGCCCTTGCCCTTTACAGAAACGGCAGTGCCTTTTCATTCACGTAGCACATGATGGTTCACAATGTTTCCAGGAAGGAAGATCAAGGTAAAAACCAAGGCTTGGAAAGCCAGTTGTGGAGGTGCATGCCTGTAATACCAGTGCTCAGGAGACAGAGGCAGGAGGATTTCCATGAGAGTCAGGGCAGGATGAACTATTTACTACATAGTGAGACCCTGTCTCAAAACAACAATACAAGGCAAGGAGCCCCCAGGGAGCTCCCCGCCCCGACTAGAAAAAGACAATAATAGGGCTGGGTGTGTAGCTCAGTGGTACAGCATTTGTCTAGAAAGTGACAACATTCTCAACTTGCTCATCTTCCAAAATGTTTTGAAATTCTGCATATTTGAGTTCTACTAAATTAAGGCTTCACTGTACACTTTTTTACAGAAACAAAATCTCCGTTAAACACAAAATTGCAATTGAGATAAATCGTATTCTTAGTTTATGAGGCAACAGTCATCCTTCTTGGTTTTACTCATAATGCCACAACTTGGAAGCAACGAAATTGTCCCTCAGTAAGACAGTGACTGAACTGTGGTATATCCGCATAATAAAATACTACACAGCAATAAAAAAAACTACCTTATCAAGCCATAAAGACACAGGAACTTTGAATGCATATTACATTTACAAATGCAATCTGAAAAAGCTATACACAATTTGATTGTAATTATACAACTTCCTAGCCAGGTATAGTGCATGCCTGTAATCCCGAGAGTTGGAAAGCTAAGAAAGAAGGACTGCTGTGAAATCAAGTCCAGCCTAAACTACATGAAGAGGCTCTGTCTTCAAAAACCAAAATCTAAAGTCAAATGAAAACAAAAACTACTATATGATATCCTGAAGAGGCAAAAACTATAGAGTGAAAAAAGACTAATGCAAAAGAAATGAGTAGTTAGAACCGACAAGTTTTAAACCAAAACTATTCTAACCAGGTGTGGTGGTACATGGCTATAATCCCAGGAACTTAGGAGGCTGAGGCAGGAGGATCACTTCAAGATTAGCTTGGGTTACATACTGAGTTCAAGGCCAACCTGAACTATATATAACAAGACCCTGTCTCAAAAAAAACAAAACAAAACAAAATCATTCTGTAGTGCACTAGATACAGTAGCAATTATCTGTAATCCTAAGATTCAGAAGCTTGAGACAGGAGGAGATCACTGAGTTCAAGACCAGCCTGCAAGCTGGAAGACAGCTCAGTGACATAAGCACCTGCCTGGCAAGCACAAGGCCCTGCATTCAATCCCTTGTCCCACAAACCAAACAAAAAAACAGCCTGCACTGTGAAGCAAGACCCTATCTCTAAATATACAAACTATTCTTTACCTCACTTATACTACAATGTACTGTGTTCCAATAACCACAGTGGCACTTGCATGTCACCTACACTTGTCAAAACCCAAAGAATGACGAAGTAGTGGATCCCAGTAATCCCAACACTCTGGGAGGCTGAGGCAGGAGAATCTCGAATTTGAGCCAAGCCTGGGAAATTGACTTAGCAAGACCTTGTCTCAAAATAAAAAAGGCGCTGGGTTCAATACTCAGTATCACACGGAGAACCAAAAAAAAAGCTCAAGGAATATACAACACCAAAGATTAACTCTAAGCTGGGGCAATAGCTCAGTAGAATCAGCGCTTGACTGGCAAGCTCAAAGTCCTGAGTTCGATCCCTACTACTGGGGTGGGGGGGACTAATATAACTCATGGACTTCTGGTGCTCACTCATGGTGACAAATGTTAACCAACAGCAGTGTATTAACAGTGAGGTAATCAGGCATGGTGGTGCTCGCCTGCAATCCCAGCACTCAGCAGGCAGAGACAGGAGGATAAACATGAGCGCAAGGCCAGCCTGGGCTACAAAGAGTTCAAGGCAAGCCTGGACTACATACTAAGACTCAATCTCTAAACAAAAATCACAAATAGTGAGGGAGAAGCAGGGGTCTTGTAAGGACCCATTTTCTGCTCGATTTTGTTCTGAACCTTAATCTGCACTTAAACCCTGTCTCAAAAAAGACCAAAAAAACCCTTTTTAAGTCAAAAGAATTAAAAGAAATAAAAGAATTTAAAAAACCATGACTGTGGGCTTGGGGTGAAATCTGTGGTGAAGTCCATGCTTAGCATACACAAAGCAATCACCACCACCAAAGCATTCATGAAAAGTAAAATACCAGGCCAGGCATGGTGGTGCATACCTATAGTTCCCACACTCAGGAAGCTGAAGCAGGAGGATTGTCTCAAGTTCAAGGCTAGCCTGGACCTTGTCTCATGCCTCTCAAAACTTCTTCCTCTCTCCATGGCAAGAAAATAAGCCTCTTCTCCAGCCAAGATGCTTGCATGTTCCTTTCCATGGGTGGCCTCTCCCTTCCCCCACTGAACTACCTCACTGAACAGGGAGGACAACAGGACCAAAAGACTTCACTTCATGGCAAAAAACCCGCAAGGTTTTCAATGGCTATCTTTATGTTTCCAAATGCAGGGCCATTTCTGTGTTATCCAGGAAACTATTTAGTGGCCTGAAAGATCAGGAACTCTCCCATGCAGACACCATTGAAATGCTTTGCATAGATGAGTTTATAGTCAGATTTATGACAATTGCCTTTGACCACAGAACTGGGGTTGGTGGCTTAGTCTGGGAAACACACTAATTTCTCAGAATGGGAAGCAGAGACTTGAGGATCAGAAGTTCAAGGCAGCCTGGGTAGCTTTCCTGAGGCCATTTCTTAAAATGAAAAAAATTTTCATGAAAGGAGAGAGCTCAGTGCAAGACCCCGGGTTCAAACACCAGCACCACAAGAAATAAAATAACTATTTTACTAAGCAAAGCTAACAGCATTGCTAATCTTTTTTTGTTTATTTGCAGAACTAGGGATTGAACTTAGGCCCGTGGCAAGCGCTTATTCAACTGAACCATCTCCCCAGCCCTAAGCATTGGGGAAGCAACATGCAAATGTAACAGTTATTGGAACACTTAAGGTTAAAAAGTATTTAACTGTTAATAAAACTATTAATCTAAAACATTCAACATATATCCAAAGAAACTAGCCTATAAGCATTTCTGCTTTGCTTCTGCTGCTAAGGCTAGAACCCAGGGCTTTGCTAGGTGAGCACACACTGTCACTGAGCTACCCTATTTTTAAATATACATATAAAATTCCTAATTTTTCCAGTGAATGCATTCACACATGGTCAAGAGATCGTACCTCAAATTGCATATACAATGCACATGAAACCAAGCTCAACTTAGCTTTTATTCACAGCCTTTTTTTGTTTTTGTCTTTTTTTTTTGAGACAGGGTCTCACTCTGCAGTTCAGGCTGGCCTTAAGCTCACTTCGTAGCTCAGGCTGCTCTCGAACTCACAACAATCCTCCTGTCTCAGCCTCCCGAGTGCTGGGATTACAGGCATGTGCCACCACACCCAGCACACAGTCTTTTTTTAGTACCAGGAACTGCACTCAGGACCTCAGGGTTGCCAGGCAGGCATTATGCCACTGAACTATATCCCCAGCCCTTTGACAGTGTCTTTAATGTGGTCATCCATCCCAAGGGTGCCTACCACTGAGCTACACCCCAGGCCTTTTTAATCACTTTGAAATGAAGCCTCAGTAAGTCCTGCAATCCAGCCTCGAACCTACGTTCTTGTCCACTCAACCTGGGCAGCAGCTGGGACTATGCATGCAGCACCCTTCCTAGCTGGAGGCCAGTGCTTGATTTGGGTCCCCATGACACTTGGAAAGGGAGTGCCAAAGCATCCTTACAACCCGAATGAAGAATTTTAAAAAGATTAGCTCAGCAGCCTATCCTAAAGGTCAGATAATAAAAAGGACTATACAGCAAGGTGTAGAAAAATGATAGCATGGCACAAGAAGCCTAAGTGAACATTTTGAAAATTTTGCTAAGGGCCCTATTTTTCAGGAGGAAAAGAGAAAAGAACAATTAATAAGTTCCCTTTGACCTGTCCACATTCAAAGTGCCTAAAGCACAGCAGCTGGTCTCACCCCAGGGCATGCTGAGATGGAGATTGAGACTGGGCCTGGTGGGGCACGCCTGTAATCTCAGCTCTTGGGTGGCTGACCACAGGTGGATCACTATGGCTGATGTATGTAGTGAGACCCTGTAGACCTATACTAAAAAAATAAAAAATTACAAAAACACCTCAAGCAGCTTAGTATGGTGGTGCATGCCTGTAATCCCAGCACTCGGGACGCTGAAGCAGGAGGATGGCTGAAGCAGGAGGATGGCTCCAAGTTCAAGACCAGCCTGGGCTACAAAGTGAGCTCAAGGCCAGCCTGAACTGCATAGCAAGACTCTAGCTGGCTTTGAGTTTTTTTTTTTTTTTTTTTTTAATGGTATCAGGGATCAAACTCGAGACTTTGCACTTGCCAGGCAAGCACTTATTCCACTGAGAAGCCTGGTCCCTGAGAAGCTGTTTTTTTTTTAAAAGACAATCTCAAAATTCCCATTTATAGGGCTGGACACTTTTGCTAATATACTGACCAACAGCCCTAGGGAAACTTTTTCTTGGTATGAGGAATTGAACTCAGGACCCCACACTTGTCAGGAAGGTGCTGTACCACTGAGTTATATCTGCAGCCCCAGAATTCTTTATAAATTCATAGTAAACTGCCCTTCCTACTGAAATGTCCTAGGATACATGTATGAACGTCTCTCCCTCTTGCTACTGCTAGCTTCTATGTCTATACAGCACGCATTGCTACTGAGGGCCCCAGCCCCAATCTCCCCCGCCCAAATGTACATTTCCACTGCATCCAAGAACCTGGCACAGGCTAAGGACTGAGCTATATTTGAGCCCTAGCCTCTAATGTGCCTGTTTCTGGAGACATGGCCCTAAAAAAAAAGTAACTAAAGTTAAATGAGATTATAAGGACAGGAACAAACAGTTGGCTTCGGTTTTTGTTTGGTTTTGGCGGAACCCAGGATTGAACTCAGGTCCTTGTGCTTGCCAGGGAAATGCTTATCCTACTGAGCCATCTCCCACCCTTGTTTTGTTTTTGAGACAGGGTCTTACTTTGTAGCTCAAGCTGATCTTGAACTCACTCTATAATGCACACTGGCCTTGAACTCTCAGCAATCCTCCTGCCTCAGCCTCCCATGTGCTAGGATTACAGGCGGGCACCATGATGGTCAGCCCTGGCCTCAGTTCTTGACAGTGCATGAGAAAATTTAAGTCAGTAAGTCAGTCCATCTGTACATGTCTGTGTATCTGTCTGCCTGTCTCTTTCTCTCACATACACACAGAGTTCCCAACAGTAATTTAGGTTCTACTTCAAGATGCTTCTTATCACAGCTTTGGAAGAACTCCCTCTATGCAGGTTTCCACCTCAAATATTAGCACTGCTTTATTTATTTATTGCACTGCTAGGGATCAAACCCTGAGTATTATGCATGTGGGACAAGAGCTTTACCACTGAGCTACACCTCCAGCCCCTACATTAGCACTTAATACAATGTAACAAGTCACTCCTAATTTTTAGGGTAATATAACCTACATTTACAATACATAATATACTCTCTTGGTGTGTAAAGCATCTGGGGACAAGCTCAACTTTGTGCTGTCACTCGTAAAGATGAGTTATTAAAACCACCATGATGGGGCGGGAGATAAGAGGTAACCAGTGAACTGAAGCAGGTAATGAAGAGATAGGTAACCACTACTCAAGTACAATGAAGCCCCAGGTAATCGGGACCAAAGACTTGGGGATCTACATCGAAGTAATTCCTTCACAAAACTCCACCTCTAAATCCATTCACCAGCTATTTAAATTCAGTTTAAAAGGCAGAGCTGAACTACATGGTGAGACTGAAACTAGTCTGGATTACATAGCAAGACCTTGTCTGATTAAAAAGAAAAAAGAAAAAGGGCTGGAGGTAATACTTCAGCAGTCCCAGCACCTGCCTGGCAAGCACAATGCCCTGAGTTCAATTTCCGGTATCAAAACAAACAACTTAAAAATTAAATTTGGTTTAACAGCTCCTTTGAAAGATGCCAACAACTGTGCTACTGGCTCCTCCTAGCACAGTGCACAGGCAAATTTTGGACAGGACAATCTCATCCATACACTAACAAAGTTTAAAGCATTTAGACATTTTTTGAATCAGCCATTTTTTTTTTCCCCTGAAGCGATATTTTCAAAAAGATTCTTGGCTGATCATTTGAAGGATACACTCTGTCATCGCAGCAACATCCAGCTTGTCAATGTCAGGCGAACCAGGGCAACATTTCTTGAATTCTTTTCGAAGATCAAAAAAGGAATAGAAGCATTCAGGTAGTAAGACATTCTGAGAAAGGACAAGGTAGACACTGTTAACATAGAATGTGGCTCAGTGTTTCCCTAATAACTCAGAATCAAAGAATTGAACACAAGCCTATTTTACCATTATTTTGTCTTTTTTAACCATATTTTAAAATATAAAACTTAAAAGTAGTCTTTTAGAATAGTTGCTTCTATTGTTTTAGATTCTATCTCACAGAAAAATTTTATTTTAATGAAATTTATGCAATTTTGGTGTCCCATTTCATTCAAAACACTCTGGAAGCTAGCATACATCTGGACTGCTATGTTTTATGTTACTGTATGTTTTCTGTGCCATAATATCCCTTTCCCCGCTATAATCATTTTAGACCATCTGTGGTTTCAGGCATCTATTTGCACATTGAGAAGCTGTAAAACTTAGTAGGTACCAAAACAAACAAATTAAAACTACTGTTGGGATCTAATAATGTATATTTTCAGTAGTAAGTTAGATTAAAATGGTAAATACCTGATTAGCTGACAAAGATCACTTTGTGCCAAATTACAGTCCCACAGTGGTTTTCCTGCCCACTATTCTGGCTATACCTTAGAACTCAAACACAAATTGTAAAATATATCACAAATCCCAAAGGAAAGGAGAAGGTTCACCTAATGTTCTTAGCTACAAGTACCACTTGTGTGGTTATTAAGCAAAGTTTAATAGTATGGGAAAATATGACACCATTGTTTAGTTTTTATGACTCAAATCCCTCATTGAGTACCTTAAAAATAATTTCATCTTTGTTTTGTTTTGGGGGGATATTTTTGACACTGGGAATTGAACTCATAGCCTTGTGCTTACCAGGCAGGTGCTGTGCCACTGAACTATATGCCCAGTGATAATTTTTTTGCTCTTGAGATAGGATCTTGCTACATGGCCTAGGCTTGTCTACAACCGAAGTCCCTTCTGCCTCAGCCTCTTGAGGGCTAGGATTACAAGCCTGGACCTTCATGCCAGGCACTTTTTATCAAGTTTCAAAATAGTGCCTGCCTGGCGGGCTCAAGGTCCTGAGTTCAATGCCCAGTACCCCATCCCACCAGGCAAAAAAACCCTCAAAATAGTTTATGTTCACTTACTGGGAATTTCTACCCATTTGCAGGTTAGAAAACTGAAGGAAATGGTCTTTTCAATGTTTGCCATGTATATAGTACTATTACCTAACTAAGTTCCTCACATTCAGTCCTATTAGATATGATATGCTCATGCTATATTTGAAGTCAGTATCACTAAATCATGATCCTAAGTTACCAAGAGTCACAGATCCTCCCAATTACCTACAAGAAAACTCACTGAAGATCTGTCACAGTAACTCACATGGACAACAATGAAGGCTCAATGCAAACAGCTGTACCTGTTTAAAATACTATTTTATTTATTGCTTATTTTAAAAAAAAGGTGCTAAGCATTTTTTGTATAGGATGAACCATCCTTACAAAAGGCTGCTTTGGGGACAGGGCGAGATGGCTCAGTAGAATAAGTGCTTGCCTAGCAAGCTCAATTCCTGGTTCCTCCAAAAAAAAGGGGAGAGGGTGCTGGACAAAAAGGCTGCTTTTCAACAAAAGCCTCAAAGAATATATCTAAATATATTCATGTTAGCAAAAAACATTTTAATCTATCGTTTGTGCTTTTTTTTTTCCTGTTGTGCCATTTGCCTATCAGTAAATATAGTTACTTTTGTTACACAGCTAAATTGTTGTAGTTTCTTGCATTTAATCCTGAGAAGTGGCTGAAGAAACTTTTTCTTTGGTAGATTTCCCCCATGTCCAAAGCAGTCCACCTAATATAATGCAAGACAGCTGTTTCCCTTCAGCCCGATAAGGGAAGCATCAAGTCTTGTCCCTCCCCAAAATTCTGAAGAAAATTGTGAAGAAAAAAGAACTCTCAAGTGTGTCTATTTATGGATCAAGGATATGGCAACTGGTTTGGCATTTAATTAAAAAAAAAATAATAATTACTAAGATTCCTGTCAAAGGAGTGGAACTCGTTTCTCCTGGCAGATTTTGAGATTTTACAATCAACCAATTTCACAGCTTTCCCTACTTTGAGAGAATGAGCAGGAACGTGGCCTGGCTGCACTTGCCAGTGTCATCAATTGCCAATCTATGTTGCTCCTGCTATCCAAAAATAATATCTTTTCAAGCTTTTGCAACGCCTACCTCCCACAATAAAGGGGCACAGCTCCAACCAATTTAAGTCGTTGAGAGCAGGTACATCAGCAATGACTGGCCACAGCAGGCAGCTGTCTGTGTGCCTCACTCGTTGTCCCATGGCTCCTAAATACTCTTCCCAGGGAAAGAAATCACAGCCTATCCACATAAGAGTGTGTTTCTCACTCAGTACTCAGAAAGGTTAGCAAAAGGCCAAAAGTGGTAGCACATGCCTGTAATTCCAGCTCCTGGGGAGGGTGAGGCAAAAAGCTTACAAGTTCTAGGTCATCCTGGGCAATTTTGTAAGACCTTATCCCATAAAAGAAATTCCTTTATGTTAACCAACCCCCCACCCCTGCGTGCACACACACCAGCTTTAGACCAGGGCTCAAACTTACCAATCCTCCTGCCTCAGCCTCTCAGAGTGCTAAGATTACAAAGAAGGCTACACCACCGCAGCCTAGTGTTACCTCCTTAGGAGAAAATATTTCCACAAATATATTATAATATACTAAACTTCTTCTCGGGCCAGGGAGATGGCTCAGTGGAATAAGTGCTTCCCTGGCAAGCGCAAGTGCCTGACTTCAATCCCTGGTACTGCAGAAAATAAGTAAATAAAATTCTTCTCTCTTACCTACTTGTATTTATGGGGGGGGGAATATAACTCAGGATGCTCTTGCCAAGCAGGCACTGTGCCACTGAGCTATATCCCTGGCCCACTGAATTTATTTTGTGTCAAAAACTGAATGTCCCATGGTAGCTTTGGAAAAGAGGGAACGTCAAGAATCTTGAAATATAACAAGAAATTGCCTTTACAGATAGCCTTAGTTCAGCCCCCTCACTACAGGCCAGACATCTCATACAACTGTCATACGTTTTTAATTGCGGGAAAATATACATAATATTAAATTTACCGCTTACTATGACCACTACCCTTTTCCGCAGCTTTGAAAATCGTCTCAAAATGAAACCCTATACCGGCTTAAACAACAGCTTCCCGCCACGGCTTTTCCAAGGGAGATTCATTCGGATACAATGTTTCTTCAAAGCCCCCCACGGTCGCCAAAGCCCAAGCATTGTTTCCCAAACCGCATGCTTACCTTCTTGGAAGCCTCGGGATGAAGGATCTGCCTGATGTGTAGTTGCCCGTCTGTACAGAGGCAGAAGGAAGTCCCCACCCCAATATTCAGCTCATTGCTCACGGACTGGTTAAACTGAAAGAACACATAGGGGCACGAGGAGACACTGGGTTTGTAAAATCAGGACGCGGCTGTAGGGGTACCAGCCCCTGGGATGATATCAGAGCAGAACACGCAAGGACCCTGAAGAAGTCGAACTGTCCACAAACCAACTCGCAGCTCAATGCCTTTCTCCCTTGCCCACCCCCTCTATTTTTACGAGAGATTCACCCAAATCCGATCTCATTTCAACAGATTGCCTTTAGATTACATCATTTCTGGGTGTGACTTTTTATTTGTACGCGGCAGGTTTATGAAACATAACTCGTTTCCGAATTAAAATAAAAAGATAGGTAGTCTGGGAAGGCGGGTGCTACTTCTTCCCGCTTCCCGTTTCACCCAGAAACGGTAACTTTCTCCTGCGACCGGATCTCGCGTGCCAGCACCGGGCACAGGGCAGTCACTTCGCACAGGTGCGGGCGCCCCGCCCGGACCCATGAAGCAGCCGTCAGCGCCCGGGTCTCCCGGTTTTAGGTCACCGCCAACCCAGAAGAGAGTTCCACCGGCTTCACGGTGGCCCAGCTGAGCAGCCCGCAGGTCTGGACCTGCAAACCCTTCCCGGGATTGGGCCCAACGCCGCCTCAGGAGCGGAGCTGGAACTTGGCCTAGCTCCGGGAATACAGAGGCTGAAACTAGGTGGGCACTTTTAGGCGGCGGCGGCGGCGAAAACTGGGGGCGCCTTCAGCATCGCGCGCGCCACAGCGCCCCCTGCCCCGGCAAGGCCACACACCCGAACCCCATCCGGGACCAGAGCGCCTGGGGTCCAGACCTGGACCCCGGGGCGCTGGGATTCCAACCTCGTCTCCGGCCGGCAAGACCCCGCCGACTCTTCGGCCCCTGGAGAAACTCAGGAAGTGACCCTAAGAGTCGCGAATTTGGGCCCCAGATCCCCAGGCGACCGCAGCCGCACCTCCTCCACGTCCCAACGCGGCCCCAGTCCGGCCCCACCTACGCGTGATCTCCCAGCAGCGTCCCAAGGACCCGCGGCTGCCGCCCCGAGGGGTGGGGCAGGGCGGAACAGGGCCGGGGTGGGGGCCCGGGTGGGAGTGGGCGGCGTGGGCCAGACTGTCACCTGTCGCAGGGCTTGGTCCAGCTGCGGAGCGGAGGACAGGCTGTCGGCGTCTATTTTCGTTTCTTCTTTACAGTCCTCGGTCAGTTCCAAGTGATCCGGCCTAACGAGTGCTTCGTGCAACTGTCCCACCTCCGAGCGCAGAGACACAGGGTCAGGCTCCCCCTCCACTCCCGGGCCGCCCGCGCCCCCGCCCCGCCCCCACCCGGATCAGGTCGCCAAGGCCTCGGAGTGGACCCCAGGGCCCGAGAAGGCCGCGGGGTCTCGGCCCCGCGTCCTCAGCCCGGAAGGCAACCCGGTTCGACAGCGCCGGACCGGGTTCCAGACACTGAAAAGGGTTCAAGGCGATCGGCCAGCGCTCGGTTTCCCTTCCCATTCTCCAGGCCTCGAGTCTAGGCTCGCAAATGAGCAGGGGAGAGGACACCCCCCATCTCCAGCAAACTTTTCGCCCTACTCGCCTTAGGGCCGCCCCGCGAGAAGCTACCTTCTTGTTGGCCAGATCCACGACCTTCCACAGCAGCAGGATCAGCTCCTTCTCATCCGAGCCCAGCTTGGCCCCGGTGGCCCCCGCGGTGATCCCAAAAAGTACCACCAAGTAATCCGGAGACGCCGTCATGGCGAGAGGCGGGGAGGAAAGCGGGCCCGGGCGGCGCGCGGGTGCGAGTGGGGTCGGCGAGCCCCGCGCGCGGCAGGACCTCGCCGCGGAGCAGAAGAAAGCGCACCCACCCCCGCTCGCGGCCGCCGGGCAAAAGGCGGTCACCGCCCCGAGCCCGCACCTGGCCGCGCAGCGCACCGGGCAGGAAGGGGCGGAAGGAGGCGCGGGGCCGCCCTTTTTGTATTCTCTCGCCCGTGCGTCCGCGGAGCCGGAGCAGGGCTGCACCCCGGCGGCGCGCGCAATGGCTGTGTTTGGGGAGGCGGTGCTGCCCGCCCGCCCCGGCCCGGCCCGCGGCCCCTCCCCCAGCGGCGCAGGTAGGAGACACCTGGCGGCGCCGCCCATTGGCTCCTTCAAACCACGACGTGGCAGCGGCGGGGGAGGAGGCCGCTCGGGAATGGGGAGAGAGACGGGGGACAATGGCGCGATGAATGGAGAGGCTGGGGCCGGGGGACAGGGGAGGCCCGAGGGGCGGGGTCGAGGCAGTGGCCGCCCCGAGGGCAGAAGAGGCGGGCAGGAAAGAGGGTGAGGGGTTCGGGGGCGGAGCCGCGGGCTGGATCCGTCCGGGACCAGTCCTGAGGCTTGGGGGCCTCGAGGAGATGTCGGTGGCTTGGGGCGCGGCTGGAGGTCCCGAGGGTCCAGAGATAGGAGGCCAGAGGTGAGGCCCCGGGCGCGGGGCTGCCGGGGTTCTGCGCCCGGGCGGGCGAGCCGGGGGAAGGACCGGCCCGCGGCAGCCGGGAGGTGGCGGGGGCAGTGGGCGACACCCGGAAAAGCCGCTCCTAGGCGCAC
>PVKA01011003.1:0-62449 GCA_004027165.1 Ctenomys sociabilis | reverse complement strand
TTTTTTTTTTTTTTTTTTTTTTTTTTTTTTTTTTTTTTTTTTTTTTTTTTTTTGTCTTTTTGAGACAGGGTCTCACTATGCAGTTCAGGCTGGCCTTAAACTCACTTTGTAGCTCAGGCTGGTCTCGAACTCACAACAATCCTCCTGCCTCAGCCTCCCGAGTGCTGGGATTACAGGCATGCACCACCACGCCCGGCTTCCCCCATTTTCTTTTCCCTCCTTTCTTCTTTCCCTTACCACTTTCTCATTTCTTTTGAACAGTTTCTTACAAGTTGACAATATCTATTGTATATTTAGTATCTTATTTATTCTTACAGCTATGGATCTGAATTATTTCACTTATGAGTATAGTCTCAAGTTGCCTCCATTTACCTATAAAAACTTCAGTTTATCCTTCTTTTATGGTATAGTGAAGTAATGGAGTGGTGCTTCATTATATATAAGAAAACACATCTTATTTATTTCTTAGTTGATGGACATTTGGATTATTTCCAAGATTTAGCAATGACAAATTGTGCTGTTATAAGCAAGGGTGCACCTATATTGCTGTTATATGATGTTTTTAATTCTTCTGGGAAGAAACTCAGAAGGAAATAGCTGTATTGAATGGGACAGCCAATTCTAGTTTTTTGAGGAATCTCCATACTGATTTCCACAGTGGTTGCACTAGTCTACACTTCCATCAATGGTGGAGAAGGGTTCCTTTCTCCCCACAGCCCTCTAGCATTTTTTATTGCTTGATTTCTTGATGATAGCCATTCTTTCTGGAGTGAGATGGAATCTCAATCATTTTAATTTATATCTCTCAAATGATCAGTGATGTTGAACATTTTAAAATATATTTATTTGGCATTTGTATTTCTTCATCTGAGAAGTGTGCATTCATTTCAGATGCCCCTTTGTGGATTGGGTCTTTGAATTTGAGGAGCATAATTTTTTCAATTCTTCGTATGCTCTAGATTGAAGTCTTTTGTCTGAGGAACAATTGGCTATAATATTTTACCACTCTGTATGATGTTTTTTCACTTTGTTGGAGATTTCTTTTGTTGTATAAAAGCTTTTTAATTAGATGAGACCCCATTTGCTGATTCTTTGTACAATTTTCCGTGGAGTCTGGATTTTATGTACTCTCTGCCTACACCTATGTCTTTGAGATTTCTGCTCATTTCCTTTTAGCAAATTTAGTGCTTCAATTTTAATATTTAGATCTTCAATTCATTTTTACTTTAGTACATGGTGATAGACATGGGTCTAGTTTTAGTCTTTGGCATATGGAAAACCAGTTTTCTATAATCATTAATTAAAGACACTACCTTTCTTCCAATGAACATGTTTGGTTCCTTCATCAAAGATAAAGTGGCCGAGTGTATACTTTATTTAATAATGGGACTTTTAACAAAGAACACACTATAGGACTAGTATTTAGCAGAATAGACTTCAAAAAATGTTTGTTTAGCCACTTTTTACTGTATGTGCATCAAGCATGTTAAAGTTATTTGTGTGCTTCCTCATTTGAGAATTTTCACTTATTACTTTAAGTATTTATATCATTTCAAACACTGCACCCAACCCCTTCCCCTGAAGGAACCAACTGGTTGAATTATCTTAATATGCACACATATTTAAAGATGGTCATTGTCATATTATACGAATTGTTTACATGTCTGCCTACCTTCACTAGAAATGGACATTTTTTGAGTGGGCATCCTTGTCTGGTTTATCTTTGTATTTCCAATGTCAACCTGTGGTTGGCATTTAATAGGCATAATTAATTTCTATGAATAGCATTCATGAGAATAATAATGGAGAGTAGCAATATTTATATACTTTAAAAATTGAGCATTTTGAATCTCTTACCTGAAAGACAACAGACATGATTATGTTAAGCAAAACAGGTAATGTATTTTTACTGTATGTTACAATTTTTCCCTAACAGTACACACTTGTTTCCTTTTTTATGGTACAAATATGTTTACTTTAGGCAAATAAATTGAGCTCAACACGCATAGTAGCAATTCTCCATTGTCCATGGTTTCTGTTACCTCTAGTCAACCATGCTCCAAAAGTTTAAATGGAAAATTATAGAAATAAATACTTCATGGGTTTTAAACCGGATGCAGTTTGAGTAATGTGGTGAATCTTCTGGCATCCCACTTCATGCTGCTTGGCCCATGAATTTTTTGTTTAGCATATCCATAAAGTGTATGATACCTGCCCACTAGTCGCTTTGTAGCTGTCTCAATTATCAGAGCTGCCATGGTATCACAGCACTTGTGTTCAAATAACTTATTTTAATAGTGGTACCAAAGTGCAAGAGGGGAATCTAGCAATTTGGATATGACAAAGAAGAGCTGTGAAGTACTGTCTTTAAGCGAAAAGATAAAACTTCTTATTAAGGAAATCCTATGCTAATGTTGCTAAAATCAATGGTAAGAATGCATCATAGTACACATAGGACTAGTATTTAGCAGAACAAACTTCAAGAAATGTTTGCTTAGCCATTTTTTATTATTAAACATATCTTTCATAAAATCATATGCTAAGGTTTCAGGCTTCCAGCAGGGAGTTAGAATGGATCTGTCTTGGACAGAGGGGAACAACTACCTAGAAAAATTAATCTATAGTAGAATACAAAGCCTTATACAAAGCCTCAAGTACGCCTAGATGATATATATATATATATAAATGTTCACAGGGGAAAAAACCCCTAGGGCTTTTTTTTTTTTTTTTTGGACAGGGTTTCACTGTGCAGCCCACATTCATAGTGATCCTCCTGCTTCCTGCCTCCCTAGGGCTGTCACAGGGGAAATAAGTATTTCATTATGACCAGCAAATTAATTGAAGTATATTTAAATTATTAAAGTAGTTTAGCAGAGGAAAAAATAAACACTCTAGAAGTAGGGATATAAGGAGACTTACTAGGTGACATCCTAATTACAGTGTGAAGATGAGAAAGCATAGAGTCATTACTAGTTCAGTGCCATAAGCACCTGCCTGGCATGTACAAAGTCCGGAGTTCAATCCCTGGAATGGCAAAAATAAAATAAAATAAGAAAAAGCAGTTTTCCCAAGCAGATAAAAGGCAAGGGGCATAAACAAAACCATGGAGGAAAAAAAGTCCAAGTATGAAGAAGTAAACACAACTTTAGGTGCAGATGGTTTATCAAAAGGAGTGAATTTAGAAATTTGAGCAAAGGCCAGATAAAGAGAAAGATCTTAATGTCATTTAAGGAACTTGGGACTTATGCTACAACTGATGATGAGTTAGAGAGGAAAATCCCCCCAACTCTTTTCCACATTACAAAATATCTGTGTTACATATATTCAACACATATTATCAAAATCTGTATCATCATATAATTTTGTATTATCATGCCATACATACTATCTCAGGCATTTGGCTGAGCAGTGGATTGTTTATGTTATCCCCTTAAAGCTCAACATAAGGTACATTTTTGTTGATAACGTAGACTACACTTCACTTACAGTTTCTATTTTCCAAACTGATTCTTACATAAATTCGCAAGACAGTATTTTCTAAGTCTGTTGTAAATGGCAACACTAACATCATTTCTCCTAGACAGCAGATTTTTTTCAGCAACCCAGTTCACAAACTATAATTAGTTTTTTATAAAAGGCAAATTATCTCCTGTCTAAATTTCAACCTTTATTACACTTTTGTTACACATTAATATCTATAAATTCCTTTTAGGAGTTACTCAAAGGAATCCACATCCTCTCAATCCATATGTTCTTCTATTTAAAATAGAATTTTTGGCCGGGTGTGGTGGCGCATGCCTGTAATCCCAGCACTTGGGAGGCTGAGGCAGAAGGATTGTTGTGAGTTCAAGACCAGCTTGAGCTACAGAGTGAGTTTAAGGCCATCCTGAATTGCATAGTGAGACGCTACATCAAAAAGACATAAAAAAATAAATAAAATAAAATAGAATTTTCTATTATGAACTGATGTGGGAATGTAGTTTGTAATCTCAGCTACTAAAGAGGCTGAGGTCAAAGGATTCCAAGTTTGAAGCCAGCCTCAGCAGCTTCACAAAGGCCTTGAATCAAAATAAAAAATAAGAAGGGCTTAAGATGTAACCCTAGGTTCAATCCTCAGCACTACCAAAAAGGAAGAAGGAAAGATACTCATTAGAAAGAAGAACACATGAAAGTTAAATTTTTTTCATTTTACCTAAGTAAGCAATACTATGAGATAAATACATGTCTAGATATTGACTCACAGAATATATATGTCAGTTATGGATAGCCTATATATGTGTCATATCGGTTTATTCTGTCTTAGGTGTTCAAGTAATCAAGTAAAACATGTGATTTCAAAAATCAATGCTGGTAAAGAAAGGAATGAGCAGCACTTTAGTAATTTGCTATGCTTACAAGTAGTAAATATGGTATACTTTTAATGTAAAAAGTATGTTTCAAACAATCTTCACACTTTGGGCTGGGGAGATGGCTCAGTGGGATAAGTACTTCCTTGGTAAGCACAAAGGCCTGAGTTCAATTCCTGGTTCTGCCAAAAAAAAAAAAAAATATCTTCACACCTTGATGAAAAATGATCTGAAGCTAGTGACTAATATAGAAGTAAAACTTTTAGCTAACACATCACAATTATCTTCCAGTGATAAGATAGCTAGAGAAAAAGAAAATATGCTAACATGGAAAAGAGTTGTGAATTTACGTTAACTGTGAGGATGAATAGAGATGGTTGCTCAATTTGGGATTGGCTATTGGGAAATACTCACTTTTGACTATACTGACAGCTATCTACTTGAAACTTGCTGCTAACAAGGGAAAGGACAAGATTTCTCAAGATCTAGTCAAGCCTGGTGATCCCTATACTAAGTGCCTGTTTAGGCAAGCACAGGGACCAGGGTACGATCCCATGCACCACATGCTGCACTGGCCCTGACCCTGGGCCACTGAATCTGGTGCTGGCGACCCTGAGACAAAAGAATCATTAAGTATCTGAGCTGCATAGCTAGACCCTATAGCCAACAAAAAATAAAATAAATTTAAAAAATTAAAATTGTTCTAGAACTGTTTTAGCTGTTTAAGAATCTGACTAAAAGGTTTTAAAAGTTTAAATATGTATATAGTAAATATACATTGTCAATTTTGTTTTATTTTAATTTCAACCATTGTGGCAACATGAAATTCAAAAGGGGTTGGATTCACAGTGACACTGCTTCACTTTGAACTAATTTTAGGATTTGGCATCTTTAACCTTTTGAAACAACTTTATTATTTTGAATGTTGAGTAAAGCCATTAATATCATTTCCTTGCTGGTAAAATGAGGCGTAACACAGCACCTTTATATTTTTGTAGATCCTGTGTTCCCACGAAAAATGAACACTGATGTATGTCAAACAACCTCGTAAGGATGTGGACATTCTATTACGACAATTCTGTATGAGTTTTCCAGAAATGTGTAAGTGTGGGCACTGCTTCAACCTTGACCAAGCAGGATATCAGGTTAAAATTTCAACTTTTAATTTGAGGATCAAATCCTAACATTTAACTCTAAGTTTTCTCTTACAACATATCTAAGAGCCAAGACAGGCTTCGTGATGCTTGCTAACCCTTATCACACCCATACTCTAATACACAGTATTATTAGAACACCAAGTCTTGCCTTGGTCAGGAAACACCCGCCTCCTCCGTGCCTGCATCTGGTTAGGGCTCGCGCTTGTCCGTCACAAGGAAAAGGCGGGTCTTTAAAAGCCTCGATCTAACGGAGACGCCTGATTGTTGCGTCATCGCAAAGCGACGAAAGCATGGTGGGGGGTAGGGTTGTGATTGTATCTCGGCGGCGTTAGGGACCTCCTGCGAAGGTGTCATGGCTGCTGCCACGGATCTTAGTCGCCCAACCAGCAATGACAGGAGCCCCGAGCGGAGCTGCAGTCCCAGCCTCCCCCGAGGGGTACTGTGCGAAATCTTCCGCTCCCTGCTGTCCTTGGCTGGACAGGTGAGTGCGGCTTTGAGCGCGAGAGAGCGGCCTCTGCCGCCTCTCCCGAGCGCTCCAGTGGAGGGCGGGGGAGGGGGCAGCCCCGGCCTGGCCCGGGTGCGACGAGGCCAACGCGTGGTCGCGGCCGGGGGAGGAGCCCGGGCCTGAGGTCCTCCGGTCGGGGTGCGGGTGGTGGCACTGGCGCGGGTCGGCCCAGGCTGCTGCCTAGTCCACTAGCGGCTCTCCTCCGTCGGAGTGGGTGGCCTGAGGGAAAGCAGGCTCCGATGGGAGCGCGCCTGTGGAGCAGGAGCGCGCCCGCGCTTCTCGGGAGGGCCTAGGAGGTTCCCTGGGCTCGGGGTCTTTTTCCCTGCAGCGATGCTTTGTAGAAATTGGTTGGTTTGTACGGCCTGAGGCTTTTACAAAAGCGCCCTCTTTTCCTTTTTTGGAGCGATTTGCTCTTAGGAGTCACTTGGTTTTGTTTATATCTCTGTTCCTCCTGGCCGTTGTATCTGTTATCCTTTCAAATGGGAAGAAAAGTAAATGGAATTAATGTGAAATATCTCTCATGTAAAATTACATGAGTTATCCATGGCCGATTCGGATTGTACTAGAAGTGTTGTTTCTTAGCTTAGCTTAACTGGCTGATAAATCGCTTTTGCAGAAATGTGAAACTGGATTTTTTAACTGGGCTCTTTAAGTTCTTTTAGATGAAAACGCTATTTCGTTTCGTGATATAATAAAGCAGTTTTTAAGTGAGAAACAAATGTTCGCCTGCTTTAAAAAGTACTTTTTATATCTTACATGGACTATTTCTTAATTCATTCTGCAGCTGGTACTGCTACATGTAGTGGACACTGCAGGCGTTTATGGTGAAGATAGTGCTCAATTCATGTTAAAATTGAGCATGTCTCATTGCTCACAATTGTTAAAAGCCTTAGGTGGAAGGAAAATCTTTTTCAGTTTTTTGGGGTTTTGTTCGTTTTTTTTGGTTGTTGTCGTTTTTGTATTGAAGCAGTTCTTAACAGAATCTCCTAAAAGACAACTTTCAAACTCAGTTGTTTGTTAAGGACTTTGGGAACTTTTGATCGTTGTGAACGTTTCAGTCTTAAAATTCTAGACCTTTAAATCCTTTGAAAGTTAAATAATTGTTTTAATGGCATGGACAGTTAAAACTTCAACGCTTACTCATAATCTAATGTCAGGGTAAAAATATTTATGCTCACCTGTTATTTACAGGCATTTAAAAACCTAACACTGAAAAATTGTGATTTAAATGCTTTTTTAAAATATTTTACATACTAAATTTAACTCACTTAAAACTTTTACATTCTAGTACTTTGAAAGTACAAATGTAGAAGGGATTGAATTTTACATGTCATCTGTCAAAAAATGTTTAAACATCTGTGGTGTACAGTGACACAATGGAGACCATCTATAGAAATATTAAAAATAAGATTGTTTCATCAAGTAAACGCTAACCATTTGGGAGATACTCTATATTTTGACGTACACTGAAATAAAAACCAGAGTACATATTTAGAAAATTACCCCCACAGAGTCAGTATTTCCATTTGTAATATGTATAAAGGATTTTTAAAGGGCATGTTGCACAGTAACTTGCCTAAGTTCATCCTAAGTGTCATTGTATTATCCCTTCAATGTGCTCTCCTTAATTGGAAGACCTATTGTATTATTGCCCCAATATGAGACATAAAATTGACTGTTAAAAAGTATTTTCTACTCCAAATTGTAAAATTTGCTAATTTTAACATTTTTACTTGCTTGGCTAATCTTACACAGCTAATTTAGTGTTAGCATGGATTTTGTATTAATAACTTTCTGCTGAAACAATGCTTCAATTATTAGCATACTAATAGAGTTTTTGAGTGAATGTATTACTATTCCAAGATCCATAAGTTAAAAATGCATAGAGTTCATATTACTTATAGGAAATCTGTTGACCAAATAGTTTGATACATTCGGTTTATTGTAAAATTAATTCATAACACTTTTATGTAGTTTTCTTAAAAGACCAAGAATGCTTAAGGCTTAACATAATGCTGCTGAATTGAAATGAGAATATGATCCAAACATTAATATTTATTTCCTGTAGGCTGTTTCCTCTAGGAAACATTTCATTGCTGGAGGGTTTACTTGCTTTTACCCAGACTATATTCATAAATTTGTCATAACTGACTTTAGATTTCTTGGAATACTGTAAAAGCATAATGAGTTACTTTTATACATAATATATGTTGGAAGCATTAAGGTAATGTCAATTCCATTAAATCCATTACTCTTAATGTAAAATCGTATTAACATGAACCTATATGGCCTACCTAAAATTTCATTTTTTTATATTTGTCTGACATGAACTTTAAAGACTTCTGATTTCACTTTCAGAGGGCAGTAAATTTCTGTCACATAGTGTGTTCAATATGCTGCCTGTTGTAATCAGAGATCATTTTGATTCTATGTAGTGGTTCATATTTTTGTTTTATTATCATTGTAACTAGTGAAATCTGTATTTGAACTCCTGTATCACATGTCTTTATTTTTTACAACATGTGACTCATTTTTAGTAAATTATTTCTAAGAAATATAATAATTCATTTCCTTTATGAGTATTATCTTTCTACCAACCTGTAATCACATCACTAGAAATGTTTGTGAGGGTTCACTTTACTGCAGATGGGAGCTCTCATTTTTCACTGATTTTGATATTAATTTTATATTCAGGTTCTTAGTTTCCTGGATATGATTTTGTTCTGATAGATCACCAACTGATTAGAAAGATGAGTGTAATGAGACTTCATAGCTTACTAGAAAATACTATTTGGCAAAAAACACTGGACATTCCATCCCCTTTCTGCCAGATTGTTTCAGAATGGGATTCTTTTTCAGTTTCAGACTTCTATGACTAAATAATATATATATATATATATATATATATATATATATATATATATATATATATTTTGTAGATAAACATTTTGTACTTATGCCTGGATTTTGTATGAATGAATAATGTGAAAGCTTAAATTATTTCTTAAAAGTGGTTAAAGTTAAAAGCAATGAAATGTTAAGAAGATACTAGAATCGTAATGTATCATCATTTCAGATATGTATTTGTGTACATATTTAACAAAGAGAAATTTACATGTTAGAACTTTCCTATGACAGTGTTACCTTCTCAGTTTAATGCCTGAGCTGGAAGTTGTAGCATTATGAATAAGGCAAGCATATTTTGGGCCTTACCCAAAGATATTTAGATTTTTTTTTTTAATCTTTCATAGTTTCACCTCTAAGATTGTTCTGTTACACAAACCTAAGAATTCATTAAATTTGAGATGTCATTTTGTTTTTTATGAAATATTGAGTCTTCCTGGCCTTTTAAAATGGTAACTAGGCAGAGCATTTTAATATATCATTAAAAACTTGATAATTTTGATAAGCATGTGTTACTCCATAGAAATGTTATTTTGTAACAGTCCCAGATGTACAGCTTAATCATGTAATTTTTGTGATGTTGCTGGTTTGCCCCTTTGAAGCTTAACCTCAGAGATGATGTGGTGAAAATTACAATCGATTGGGACAAGCTCCAGAGCCTCTCGGCATTCCAGCCTGCATTGCTCTTTAGAGCACTTGAGCAACACATTTTATATTTACAGGTAAATTTCTTAGCAGTTTAACTTGATGTCACAGACAGAAATTAATTGTGATTAAATTAGCTGTGTGCATATTTGTCAGTTCTATCTTAGCACTGTATTAATAGTGTTATCTATGAAAGGTTATGTATATCCAGCTTGGATCTAAATCTGTTAATTTCAGTAGTGATCAGGACAGTTACAGGAATATAGCCCAATAAGCCAATGTGGGTATGAGATTGAATGAGTACAATTCTATTCAATTCTAGACTTGCACTGAAAATTCAATACAGTTCCATCTATGGTGGGTTATAATTAAGCAATAAGACACGGCAGGTGTGTGTCATGCTATGATAATGATTCCATGCCTTGGGTGAGTTTGGAGGCTCATGGAGTGCTTTCAGTGGTTCAAGAAGTGGCATTATCCCAGCATGACACATCCTGGAGTGTCTATTGCAATTAAACAGTTTCAGCATAGTTTTTAAAAAGAAAGTAATTTCTGTGACATTAATGTCTCATCTTAGTAAGTAGCCGGTCACTATTTTATCTTTTCTTAACAGTTTGAAATAATTCACCCTTGGTATTAGAAATCAATGTTGAATTTTTATAATAGTATTTTTTAATTTTAGTTCAATAACTGAACAGTATTATGACCTGACTGGTTTCTAATTGAACATCTCTACAATTATAATTGATGTACGTTGCAGTTTGTCTCTAATCAACATATAAAATATGAAGTGTCAAATAGATAAGTAGACCTGTTTAGATTGGTCACTTTACTATGATTAAGGTGTTAACAAGGTTTCAGAAGAGTAGTATTTGGTATATCAAACAATGGAAGCAAAATTGTAGCTATGAAAAAAGTAATTAGAATATTGGTTAAGTGTTGGTGTGTTTTGACTAATGGAGTAGGCATTAATTTTCAGCCCTCTCTATTCAGTGACTTTGTAGGAAAATTTAACTCTGTTTCATTTTAAAAGTAGTAGTTAACCCTACTTTTAAAGGGCAGAGCAATGAGCTGTAGATCTCAAATAAGACCTAATTGTGGCAGGGGAGCAGGGTGGGAGAAGTAAACGGATAATATAATTTACATTATACAGCAAGGCTTTCTACCTTCTAGCTTAGTGATAGACATCTGTTTTCAGCAAGGATCTTGCTGGTTTTTTCTTGTTCATTTTTTTAGTAAAATTTTATTTTATGACCCTAAAAGATAGCTTGCCATGTCAGGAGGAGCCTGAGCGTTCACTCAGCCTGACACCTTATATGTCATGTCCATGCTCTCACGTTCATTTTGGCCAACTGTAGTTTCAAGTGGAGCATCTCCAGTGCTATAGTGATAACACTGGGCTTTGCTGAGGGAGAGGCTGGCTCTTCTGTGAAGGAGGGAAAATGCTAAGCCTGTGTTCTGAGGAGGCATCTGAATGACATGTTAATTAAGTGGCATTGGTGCCAGAGGCTTAAGGTTTTGATTTGGCATAAAATAAAAAATGAGTGACAGAATGATTTCCTCAAAGATAATTTTAAATTTCTTCAGGTAGTCTTTCTTTTGCTTATTAAAAAAATTTATGACATTGGTTAATGGTTACATTAGCAGAAAACAGACATTTGTATGTGGTCAGACCTGCCTATCCAGTGTATCAATTTTTTGTAGTTAGTAATTGGTATTAAATATTTCATTTATTTATATAAATACATTAAATGTGTAACTAATTTTGGTTAGTTTGAACCCTAGCAGGTGTAATTGTATTCTTCTCAGCCTTTTTTAGAAAAACTTCAGCCTGTGATTAAAGAGGAGAACTCAGCTGCTATTGAAGAGATAGAAAAAACAGAAGCAGGAACCCAAAATGAAATAAATGCCAAATTTCCCAGTGGTGATCAACAAGAGGAAGAAAAGCACAAAGATTTTGATTTAGGAGATGTAAAAAAGACACAAATCCATTTTGATCCAGAAGTGGTTCAAATAAAGGCTGGAAAGGCAGAAGTAAGAAGTTTTGGGGGACAAAAGGGAGACAACATTATTTTTCAAAGTCTTGCTGTATTTACATTGTTAAAATATACTTGTTTGTAGATTGACAGAAGAATATCTGCATTTATTGAAAGAAAGCAAGCTGAAATCAATGAAAACAACGTCAGGGAATTTTGCAATGTTATTGATTGTAATCAAGGTAAACTAGTAGTTAATTTTCATAGGAATTTAAGCACAATGTTCTAGTTGTGCTTTGTCCTTTTTTTAAAAAAATGAAAACACATTTCAGTTAATTTTACAGGTTTTTAGTAACTAAGCAGAATTTCCTTCTGTTTAATATTAGACTATTGCAAAACATATTTTCACTTGGGTTACATAAAAATCAAATGGCATTAAAAGACTAATGTTTACCACAGGTTTAAGAAGATTAAAGTTCCTTTAGGAAATGAAAGTGAAATGTGTTGGGTGGCAGGATTGTTCCATCTTGCTGTTATGAAAACACTAAGCAATGTGAATTTGAATCTTGTAAATTATGTTAAGACAGCAAGTGAACTTGGTAAAGTTAACAGTATTCCTCAAGAGGGAGCAGTTTTCTCATTACTCTTGACTTGTGTGAAATGTTTTATGTCACTCTACCACCAGTTTATCATGAAGACCATGGTGCCTTATGCATGCTCTTTTCTTTCTCTCTTAGTGCATACATTTGCTGTTTTTCATCAGATTCTCCTTTCCCTCTTCACTTGATGCTATAATATGTTTACAGATCTGCAGGTATGCTGCAGAACACACAGCATTGCATAACTCTGCCATAGATCATATTCAAGCATCCTAGTAATTATCAGAGCAAGTAGTTCTTAGGAAAAATTATGGAGACGAGTTCATAATTAGAATGAACGTTTTTCTTGTTGCCTCTAGTATCTCTTGGCTAATTATTATGAACAAGAATTGTCAAATGAACATAAAAGTGACTCATATCGTATAGATATACTGATTCTCCTAATGAAACAGTATAGGCTCAGGTTGGGTCCTAAGTTCAACTTTTTCTGCTATTAATATTTTATTCACTTTTACATATGGTATATTTTCCTTTTAGCTTTTCAGAAACTAAGGTACAACAGGGGGAAAAAGTCTCAGGTAGCACAATCCACCTACAAGCAACCCATGAAAGAGGGTTTGTTGAGGGAGCAGGCACATGTGTCACTAATGTTATTCCTCTGTTCTTCCTGCTAACTCTATTATTATAAACCACCAGGGATAGAAATTGACAAGAATTGAAATGCTCAGCAGGATTCCTTGGCCTATTCAATCCCTTGCTGGCTCAAAACAGTGCTGGCAAGAATTGATGTGGAGAGTGACTAGCACTCAGACATTCACTGTCTTTGCACCATGCTGAATTTCTCACTGATGGGTCAGTTAATCTGTATATTTGGAATGTAGCTCTGAAATGGATGATAGCTCCTTTTTTTAACCCTTAGTTTCATGAAGTGGTAGAAAAAGAATGGAGCAGTAATCACCCTTTAAGCATACTTTGAGGTGTTTCCCCCAAAAAAGAAAGTAACTGTTTAGTTTCTAAGTGTAAAAGATGAGTAGATTTAGAATTTTATTCAGAAAATTTGATTTATCAGCAGAACTGTTAATGAAACTTAAACTCAAAAATACATTTTAATGTGTTCCTTTTAATACTTCTCAATTTGACCTAAATAAATGATTGAGGTTTATTTTTAAAATAAAATTCTACAGAGGAAAAAAAGAATTTTCTTTCAGTGTTTCATTTATCATCCTATTTTTACAAAATATTTAAGGAAGTTTTGTAGAAAATTTACTGCCAATACATAGTTTTGCTGTTATCTCAAACATTTTTACTGTGTAGCATCATATATTGTAATGTTACATATATTAATATATGACAGCTTTCAATATATAAAATATTAATAGTGTTAGGTATTACGTTAACAGTGTCCCAGTTTTGTCTCTTTATTATTTATTGATTTCTAAGTTGAAAGAAATTGTATTTTCATCTTGGAAAAAAATTAGAACAAATTTTCACAACATACCTAGCCTAAATTTACAGTTTTTGAAAATGGAAGAGTACGAAGAAGTAGAAGACTTTGTGATTAGGAGTTTTTACTTGTTCATGACAGGGCTATAATTTGTATATCTCACTGCCAAGTGGCTGAAGTATCAGTGGTAAGCACACAACTGTCCCATCAGATAGCTTCTCATTAATTTTATTAGTAAAATTAACTGTGATTGTAAAAAAGTGATTGGGTTTATGCCACCAGTGGTATAAGCCACCTGAAGCAAGTCTTGTATGTACCTGGGGCACGTGTTACGTGAGTATTAGAAATCTAGGTGGAGTGGAAAGTACTATTATAGCTGAGGTTTCAAGCTCTTTTGTGTAGGTTATTGAAATTAAAGGTTTTAAATATATAATCCATTTTTATTAGATGTTTGCTAATTTGGCCAATAATATAAAAAAAGATGGATGGATTTTTAATAAAAGAATGTTACTAAAAATGAGCTCTATTCTTGTGAAGGAGAAATAAAATGTTGTACTCTATAATATATAAATTATTTTCTCCAAAGGCCCAAATACTTGTGTTTTTTTTTTTTTATTAAAAATTGTGGCTATGATACTTTATAGCTTCTCCTAATATAAATCTGAACATTAGGTAAAATATTAGGTGTTTATAGTTTACCAAAATCTTCAGTGTTTGAAATTTAAAATATATTAAAACTTGTATTTATCTGAATTATCCTTAGAAAATAGTTGTGCAAGAACTGATGCTGTTTTTACACCTTACCCTGGATTTAAAAGTCATGTAAAGGGTGAGTAAGCACATATTGTCACTGACAAGTGTATGCTAGATTATTTTAAAAAGGAAGAAATAATATCCCCATCTAAATTTTACTTATTTTAAAGCTGTCTTACTTTTTCTCAGAGCTGAGGCAAAATGCTCCATACCCATGGTTAAAGGTAGCAAAGTTTATTGTAGCTCACAGTTTGTGGAAATTTCCATCCTTAATCAGCTGTCTCCACTGCAGGGTGGTATGGCAAGGAACATCACAGAGGAGAGAGGAGAAATAGTTCATGGCATGCCGAAGACAGCAGAAGCAGCTGTCTGACAGAGTGACAACAGCAAGCCTCTTTTTATCCCTTATTTTTTAAGCAGGCTATTCACTATTAGGGTTGGAAGCACCCACACTCAGAGTGAACCACCCATAATCCTAGCATCATACCCTGAATCAGTCCCAGTGTCACATGCTTAATCCCAGCATCATACACTCTAGATCCAGCCTCCTCCAAAAAGCCTCCCCTGTGATGATGTGAGGCTTTAGGGGGACATCTAGAACAAAGCAGTAGCAAACAACAAAAATACTGCCTTTTTCATCCTTGGATGGATTGTGATTAGCTATCTTGTAAAGTACTGTTGGGGGAAAAAAATATGTTTTTAAAAGTAAATTTCTTTGGCTTATAAGTTTCCTAACGTAGTTTCTAGAGTTGTGAATACATATGGACCACAAACTAGACCTGAAGGAATTCAAGGATCAGGTCATAAATCTAACAGCATGCTTCGAGACTGTGGTAATCAGGCTGTTGAAGAAAGGCTGCAGAACATTGAAGCTCACTTACGACTGCAGTCAGGTAAGCACTGTGAGGAGGCACTCCATGCTGTGTACCTTTGCAAGTGGTTGAAGTAATTTCAAATAGGTTTTGAAACTGTCTCATTGTCACTTGTTTCTCAATAAAATTAATTAAAAGAAATTCCAGTTCATATAATTACTAAGTTTTGCTGAATGCCTATTGTATATAGTTCTGTCTGTTACAAAAATGGGTAAAATACTAACTATTGTCAAGGAATTTAAAATAGTTTTTGGTGTATATGATTTTTCTCCTTTTTACTTCTTGCCACTCTCTAGAACTAAGTAAGTATAGTAGATTGAAACAGATTCCAAATAGAACCTGATAGCTTCAGTTTATTGAAGTCACAACTGAAAATTAATGTCTTTTCATAAAGCTAGTTTCAGAGCTTACATGACTACATCTTAGTTATCACCCATTGTGCTAAGTACAAATTGTTGATAAATATGGTTCAAGTCCTCAGGGATGTCTTAGAGTAAGGTGTTACTAATGCATTAACATTGTTGGGAAAGTGAACATTTATTGCACCTTACTGTCAGTCATTCTGAAAGCATTATGCATATGTCAGCTTAGTACTTAACAGTGTTCTTTTGAGGTATTGATGCTGGTATTATTGAACAGATAAAACGAATGTCAGAGAGCTCAAACAATGTGCTTAAAGTAGTAGGTGACAGCTGAAAAAATGATCTTCCACTCAGCTAAAAATTCTTTAATGGTTTTCTATAGGCTTTACATGAACACCAAACTTAGCACTTAACTGTTCATTTAACAGATAACATTAAGCTCCTGTTTAAGCTACTATTTTAGATAAGACTACTTGTGAACAGGAATCCTACTTGAGAGGCAGGTGGTATAAATAATAAATTACATGTTATGCTGAAAGAAAAAGGCTAATGATTTAAAAAAAAAAAAACTTATCTTGACCAAAAGAAGGAAAAGGAGATTGGGAATGGAGAAGAATTAATTTTAAAGAGAATAGCTCTTGCATTAGTTCCAGCCCTATCTCTGAGCTTTCTGTCACACATTTTGCTGTCCTGTGGCCTTTGTATCTGTATTTTGCTTGCTGATCCCACATCAGTAGGGATTCCCTTTTTATATATCTTCATAGCATCTGGTACTTCTTGCCCTCCTTTAGAACAGTTATTGCAGTAGGTGTTCATGTGTCCAGCTAGGTAGTAGGATCTGGGAGAGTGGAACAATGTTATATTCATTACCATTTGCACCTATGTAACACTCAGCCCAAAGCAGGTGCTTGAATGTTCACTGAATGAACAGTTGCTCATTTCACCTTTTCAGATGATGTACACAGCGCCTGTCATGAGACAGAGATAAATGCTAAGCTTTGTCAGGTGGGGTCAAGGTGTAGATCCCTGTTGAAGTGACATTTGAGCTCTTGAAGGAAGCAGAACATCCCCCAATAAGGAAACATCAAGAACAAAGCATTGCAAAAGAAAGGAGTAATGTCTACCAAAAAGGACAGTTATAAATTTCCAAATTCAGTATAGCTGGGATATTTGCAGTATGGAGGTACAAGAGGATAAGTGATTGAGTTTAAGTCTTTGAAGGCAATAAGACATTAATATCAAGAGTAAATCTTTTTTACAAGTAGATGCATTTTAAATGAAATTGTATATAAGAATTGACTGATGAAGTCTTCAACAGTATCAAGTTTTAATTTTTTTCTGTGTAAAAATGTGTAATTGTTTTTAACTTTCTATAGGGATTCAAATAGAATATCCATGGTTGTTGGAAAATAGCAGTTCCATTTTATGTCTAAGATGTTTGATATTCTGACAGAAAGTGATGTTAAGCTTAACTGCCTCTGTTGCAGGATAATAATATCATTATTCTTCTTTTCTGGATGTTTGACAACCAAAGTTTGAAGACCAAAAATTAGAGAGATAAGTGGGCTAAAAGGTTAGCCAGTGTTTTGGCCCTAGCCCTTCAAGGTCAGTAAGCACTCAGGACATAAGAGAACCTCTGTTGTGACATCCTTCGGTGTCCCAAATTTTCTCAAGGAGATTATGAGAACACAGAGGAAAGTTTTTGATGATACATAGTGTGCATAAGGAGAGTCATCTAGTCACCTACAGAGAGCAAATTGGTCAAGCAAGGGCCATGATTCATCCAGATGGCTGACTCTGACAAAAGATGTACAAGGTGCTGTATATGGTTCCAGGATATTTGACTGACCTTGTCATATAGTAAAAGTTAAATTTTTAGTTACATAGGTCTTGCTTTACCTTGATCTTAACCATCCACCAGAAAAATGTAACTACAAGGTATAAAAGATAAAGCTATATTAATGTGCTGACCTGTAAAAGGCTCAAGTCACCAACTTCTGACAGATTACCAGATGTGCTGATAACTCACTACTATTATGGACTATTGGACTATATTGGGTTATTTTGCTGAATTCAAGTACCTACAATCTTTGGACCGGCATCAAGTATGAGGGGGTCCTTTGGAGACTTCTCAAAGTATGGCTTCTCTGACTGCAATGGAACACCAGTCTCTGATGAAACAAAGCAAAAGGTGGATATGTTGATAGCTGTAGAAGCTGGGAAATCAATCATACATGTGTATGTGGGACTAGCCCTGAGTGCCTAAAGCAAACAAGCTACCTCACTCAACATCCTGTCTGGTTAAAGTCAGGTATTAGTCATTAGGAAACCTTGGGTCACATGTTACTAACTTTGCAAAAGTATAAATAATATACCATTTTGTTGTGAAAAACAATTTATAGTGAAATAAGCGCTTCCCTGGCAAGCGCAAGGGCCTGTGTTCAGTCACCAACCAGTTCCACAAAACAAACAGACAAACATCAAAAAAAACCAGTTTATATATGTATACTCAAGATAGAATAAATATATAGCTACTTTCTCTTAGTTCATTGAGAAGAAAGGTTTGTAAAGAAAATAAAGCAATAAAATGGAGTTTCAAAACAGGTTGGTATGAGAATTACAATACATTGTATATTGTCTTTGTAGTTAATCAGAGTACAAGATAAAGATATATATCTTGTCCAAACAGTATTAACATAAGATTTTCTTCTTAATGAACTAAAAGAAACTAGCTGTATAGCTATCTTAACTATCTTGTCTATATGTGTATTTTTTCTTTTTCTTTTTCTTCCTTTCCCTGATCATAGTTAGTCTTTTCTTTTGAACAGTTCCTTTCCAATTAACAAGTGAGACAATATGATGTTTATACACATGGGTCTGATTTCTTTCACTTATGAAAATAACCTTGTTGCATCCATTACTTATAAAAGTCCCCAGTTTTTCTTTGTGACTGAGTAGTACTCCATAGTATATATATATATATATATAAAAACTTTTTTTTTTAATCTATTCCTCAGTTGGTAGGCATCTGGGTTGTTCCAAGATTTAGCTATGACAAATTATGCTGCTATAAACTGGGTGCACATACATTGCTGTGGTATGGTGTTTTTAATTCTTCTGGGAAGATGCCCAGGAGGGGAGTGGCTGGGTAGAGTGAGACTTCTAAACCTAGTTTTTTAAGGAATCTCCATACTGATTTTCACAGTGATTGCACCAGTCTGTACTCCCACCTGTAGTGGAGAAGAGTTTCTTTTTCCCCACAGTTCCTCCAGAATTTGTTATTGGTTGATGTTTTTTGGTGTTAGCCATTCTTTCTGGGATGAGATGGAATCTCAGTGTTGTTTTAATTTGTATCTGTCCAATGATCAATGATGTTGAACATTTTTTAAAATATATTTGCTATTAATGTATTCATTTGTATTTCATCATCTGAGAAGTGTGTATTCATCTCAGATGCCCATTTGTAGATTGGGTCTTTGAATTTTGGAGGGCTGGTTTTTTGTTTTTGTTTGTGTTTTTGGTTTTTTTAATTCCTTGTATGTTCTAGATATAAGTCCTATGTCTGAGGAACAATTGACCATAACTTTTTTCCCACTCTGGGTTTTTTTTACTCACAAAAGCTTTTTAATATTGTGAGATTCCAAAATGTTGATTCTTTGTACAATTTTCCTTGCAGTCTGGCTTTTGTTTCCACGATTCTATGTATTTTCTCTTCCAGCAGATTTATTGTTTCAGTTTTAATATTTAGATCTTTGATCCATTTTGACTTTAGTGCACTGTGGTAGACGTGGGTCTAATTTTATTCTTCAGCATATGGAAAGCCAGTTTTTCCAGTGTCATTTATTTCTTTTTAATTTATTATTATTTTTAATGTATTTGGTTGTTACAGGGTCTCACTACGCAGCTCAGTGATCCTCCTGTTTTCAGGGTCCCCAGTGCTGGGATAATAGGCTTGCACCACCACACCTGATCAGGGCCAACATGTCATATGGTGCTGGGATTGAACCCCGGTCCCAGTTCTTGCCTAAGCACATGTTTACCATTTATTTTTTTTTAATTTTTTTTTAAAATTCCTTTATTTATTACAGTGTCTCGCTACACATCACGGATTCTTTTTTCGCGGGGTTGGGTGTGAGCTCAGCCAGCCCTGTGGGGAGGGGCTGGCATGGCATGTGGTGCTGGGGCTCGAACCGCGGTCCCTGGGAGGCGCTCTAGACCGCTGAGCTATCTTGCCAGCCCATGTTTACCATTTATTAAAGAGACTATCTTTCCACCAGTAAGGGTGTTTGGTGCCTTTCTCAAAAAATAAGATGGCTAGTGTGTTTGTAGTTGTGTGTATATCTTCTGTTCTGTTGCAGTGATCCTCAGGTCCGTTTTTTGTCAGTACCATGCTGTTTTTCTTTTTAATTGAGAAATAGCAATTAGACAGTTTTAAAACTGATTAATAGGCAGTTTTAATAATTAATGCATTGCATATTGATGTCTTCATAGTGGTTATTCATAGTACAAGATACACACATAATATCCTGTCCAAACACTTTTAGTACAAATCTTCTCATTGAATTAGGAGAAAGTGGCTGTATATCTATCCTACCTATTTTGCATATACAGATATAAAATGGTCCTTCATTTGTATCCTCTTTTTGTTTAGTTTTGTCAGAGATGGGTATTCCATTGCCGTTTAAATATTGTAGGTGTGTGGATTCACCATGCTGATTTTTTATATGAGTAACTTAGTAGTATAATTTCAGGTCTGGGATTGTGATGACTCCTGACGTTTTTATTGCCCAGGGTTGCTTTTGTTATTGTAGATCTCTTCTGGTTCCAAATGAATTTTAAGAATCTTTTCTTTAAATCTGTGAAGTATACTAATGGCATTTTGATTGGGATTGCATTAAATCTGTATGTTTTGAAAATGTGGTCATTTTCACTATGTTGGTTCTTCCCATCCAAGAACAATGGATATCTTTCCATTTTCTAATATCTTCTTCAGTCTCCTTTTTTTGCTGTACTGTGATTTTCATAGATATTTTATGTTGTTAGATTTATTTTAAGTATTTTATGTCTTTAGATGCTATTGTGAAGAGTGCTTTCCCTAATTTCTCCCTATGTGAGTTTGTTGCTTGTGTTACACGAATGCTATTAATTGTTTAGTGTTGATTTTGTATTGTGCTATGCTCCTGAAGTTGGACATTAAATCAAGTTTTTTGGTGGTGTTTGGGGTCTTCTATGTAGAGTATCATGTCATCTGCAGATAATGATAATTTAACTTTATCCTTTTCTATCTTTATTCATTTCATCTTTTTGTATTGTCTAACTGCTGTCTAATGTTTCTGCAACTGTATTGAATAGGAGTGGTAATAATGGACATCTTTATCTTTTTTCTGATTTTAGAGTGAAAGCTTTCAGTTTTTGACCATTAATATGGTGCTGGCTATTGGTTTTCATAGATGGCTTTTATAATATTGAGATAAAAGACTTATTCCAATTTTCTATAGGGTTTTATCATAAATGGATGTTGGACTCTGTCAAAAACTTTTCTGCATCTCTTGAGATGATCAGGATTTTTTTTTCCTTTGGTTCTATTAATATGGTGTATTACGTTTATTGATTTGCATATATTGAAAGATCCCTACATCTCTGGGATGAATCCTACTTCGTTTTGATATGTAGTCTTGATGATTTGCCGCATTCTGTTTACCAGTATCTTATTAAGGATATTTTCGTCTATGTTTATGCAGGAGATTGGTGTATAGTTTTCTTTCTTGGTTGGGTTCTTCACTGATTTTTGGAATCAGGATAATATTTGCTTCCAGGAATGCCTTTGGAAGTACTGCTTGCCATTTTAATTTCTTTAAAGAGTTTTGGTATTAGTGGCATTAGTCCTTTTCTAAATTTCTTATAGAATTCAACAGTGACTCTGTCTGGGCCTGGGTTTTTTTTCTTTGTTGGTAAATTTTTAATTTTAATTTCTTTGGCTGACATCAGATCTTGATTTAATTTTTCAGTTCACTTGTGTCTAAGAATCTGTACATTTTTTCTGGTGTTTTCCATATTAGAATATGTAGTAGATACAGATGATCTTCTGGATTTCTGTTGAATCTGTTGTGGTGTTCCCCTTTTTATACTTTACTGTTTGAATTTCCTCTTTTTGATGAGGTTGGTTGATGAATTTATCAGTTTTGTTCTTTCAAAGAACCAGCTGTTTGATGCATTGATTTTTTTTGTATTCTTAATCTATTACATCAATTTACACTATAATTTTCCTCATCATGAGAATTTTCAGTTTGATTTGTTCTTTTTCTAGAAGTTTGGGGTTTGACATTAGGTTATTTGACCTTGTACAGTTTTCCTAATGTGTGAGTTCATCACTGTAAATTTCCCTTACAGGACTGATTTTATTGTAACTTATATTACAAAACTTAAGTTTTGGTATATTGTATCCTCATTATTATTTAATTGTATATACTGTTTAATTTCCTCTGTGACCCATTGCTTGTTCAGAAGGGTGTTGTTAAATTTCCATGTGTTAATATACTTTTACTGGTTTCCTTTGTCGATTTCCGGTTTCCTTGTGCTATGGTCAGATTATGTATGGGATGATTTCAGTTCCTATATATTTACTTGAACATGTTTCATCAGCTAATATATGGTATATTTTGGAGAATATTCTGTGTACCTGAGAATAATGTGTATTCTAGTATTTGTGTTAGAACACTTTACCAAGACCATTTGTTCACAAGTTTGGTTTTATCAAAAGGTTAAGTCTTTTGGAAAATTTCTGTTCAATGTTGTGTGCCAACCAGGATCTTTAAGAGCAAGAAATACTGAGATAGTGTAGTCAGAGATCTCAGCTTCAAAGACTTTATTATTTAGGTGGAAGAAATACTAAACATAATATAGTAGAATTTAAGGAACTGTGAAGGTAATAGTGGGGGGAAAGACCATAAGGATCTTCCCTGTAAAGAGGTTCAGGCAATTTTCATGACCCAGTGAACCTTGAACTGGGTCCTGAAAAGTACAGGCATATGTCAGGTATGTTTTAGGTAGAAAAAAAGAACAAAGTCAAAAGAAAAAGTTTTTCATTTTATCCTTTTTTTTTGATACCAGGGATTGAACTCAGGACCTTGCACTTGCCAGACAGGTGATTATGCTGCTGAGCTATATCTCCAGCCCTGTTCATTTTATCTTAACAAGAGGAAGAATGACCACAAGAGGAAGAATGACCAAAGCCTTAAGACATAAAACTATGACTCCCCCAAAAGACTTATAGATGTTTTATATTTAACAAGTTGGTACCTTTGATATAATTAACTAATATTCTTTAATTAAGTAATGCTCATCTAATTGTCCTCATTCAGATAGTAAATATTGGTACCTGTTCTGTCCCAAGCATCATACTTTATGAATTGATGCTTCCTATATTTGTGGATGCACAAACTGCACAACCATACCTAGTGAATAAAGCACTTAAAACTCTGTCCTCTTGGAGTTACATCAGAATCTGAGACAAAGAAACAGAATGTTGTTTAGTAGTAATAATTGTGTGGAGAAAATTAAGGAATAAACATAGGGAGTGCTGGGTGAAAAGATGATTGGCCACTGGGTTGAGAATGTGGGCTTGGGAAGCAAGGCAGAAGGAGTGGGACCAATTAGGAGGTCATGATAGTCCAGGCAGAGAAGGTAGTAGTCTGGACCAGCACAGACCCAGGGGAGTTGATAAGAAGTAGATGTAGTCATGAGCTTGAGCTTCCAAGGACCTTAATTTATCATTCCCTTGTCCCAGTAATTTGTTCATAATTCTGCTAATTGCTCTTCTTAATTTTATTCTAGATCAAAGGAGAAAGTATGGCATGTAGAGAAACACAGATTCAAAAATGACATATTTCAACCACTGAATTAAATAATCATTTATCCTTGTATTTTTACCTTCTCAGAAACTTTCAGAGCCTTATAGGTTGGTCGATGCAGAAACCATTTACTAGCCTATAAAAAGAACTTAACATAGAATTAACATTAGAGGAAATACAAGAAAGATTTGGAAGGAGAAAGTATAATTTGTCCCAGAGTGTGAATGAAAATGTGAGCTAAGGAGCTAGGGAGATAGCTCGGCTGTCTAAGCGCTTTCCTGGCAAGTACAAGGACCCGGGTTCGATCCCAGGTACTACAGATTGGCCTGGAACCGTGGGTGTGGTGATGCATGCTTGTAATCCCAGCACTGGAGAGGCTGAAACAGGAATATTACAAGTCTGAATTGCATAGTGAGACCCTATACCAAACAAACAAATAAATAAATAAAATTAGCTAGGCATTTTACTTTATTAGGCTTATTTTGCTTTTCTTTGCATAAGTTGTTTGCATGCTATTTTAAGAAAAACCATAAGCAAAGAAAGTATTCGGTACTGCTTCTGATTTTTTTATTTTGTTTTTGGTATATGTAGGTGGTCCAGTGCCAAGAGACATTTATCAAAGAATTAAAAAACTTGAAGATAAAATCCTTGAATTGGAAGGCATCTCTCCTGAATATTTTCAATCTATGGTAAGTACAAATATCTTTGAAAAATAAATAGAGTATAAGGATTGACTGTTTACTCATTGACCTGTATGTAGAAAAACACTTTTTAATAATTCAAAAGTAATAAATGAACACAGTTTTCTGTATGGGAAGAGTTAATATTGTTCTCTCAAAATTCTGACTTGAATATTTCAGAAATTTAAAATTTTTAAAAAGAGGTACTTTTTTTTCTTTTTGTTTTACTTTGTTTTGTTTTTGAGGAAGGGTGTCTGTATAGTTTCAGCTGCCCCTGAACTCACTATGTAGCCCAGGCTGGCCTTGAACTAGTGGCAATCCTACTGCTGCAGTGCTGGTGTTATGCATTTTCCAAGTTCTTTTAGACCATTTTCATTGCATAAGAAATCATGTTGGATAGTGGCCAATGTTGTAACTCTGAACATACCCTATAATTGCTCCCCAGGGTCCTGGCTCTTTCAGTTACCCTTTTCTCAAAGATTATTTCCCTCATCAGCTTATAAAGTTACCCTTTCTCCATAGTAACAACACACATCTTCAAGCTGCCACTAGTTTTCTTTACCTTAACTGTCAGACTTTTGAAAGGCTGGTTTTTCTTGTGCAGCTCCTCAACTCTGGCCTTCATCCATCATCTATCCATCCATCTATTATTCTTACCTCTTTCTAAGGACACTAAGAAAGCATATTAATTGATAACCATCTTAGGCACATCAGCACTTCTCATTGTTTTTTCCTCAGTCTTCTGAGGGATTCTGTTCTGAGATTTTTAATAAAGCTGTACAATATTAAAACAAAAATAATTTGAAGTAAGGTTATACTAAAGCTGTTTATGTAAAATAGCTCATATTGGCACAAATTACATAAAATATATTTAAAATTCATCTTAGGTATTACAGCAATCTTTTGATTGAGTGTAGAAATTGTAGAAAAAAAAGTATTTTACATGGTAAACAGGAAGGTCACGTAGTGAAAAGCAAAGAACAACAGGACCTAAATGACAAAATTCAGAGAAAAAGTTATAGGTTCACTACTCCCAAATGTAAAATGAGATTTATAAAATTACTAAAACCTAAGGCAAGGATGATATCAACCATTTAGCATACTGCCTAGAATATATTAAAAACCTCAATAAATATTACCAGTTATTTAAATTTTAGAAACTGTGAAGTAGCTATACAAATATGGGTCAGTCAATTCCTGTGGCCTTACATCTCTAAAATATTTTTAAATGTCTTTGTTACATAATATAAACCTTTCTACTTTTAGGATTATTTTTTGACTGTTTCCTCCTAGAAAATGTCATTAACATTTTTGTAATTTTACTACAACAGTCTATCATAAGTTTTTCCAAGTCAAGCTTTCATTCAATAATCTCTCTGAAAGTTAGTTTTCTAGGTCATTTTCATATCTTGCATATAACTTTTGTTAATAGAACTGATCTTACGAGAGAGAGTGATGATGTCATGTGTCTCCAGTCAGACCCTTCCATTTGGCTCTGATTTATAAAAACTTAATATAATTTAGATTCAGATGATAAAACAATAAGCCCTCCACATCATCCTTTTTTTTTTTTTTTTTTGTATTTTAGGGAAGGGTCTACAGGGTATTTAGGGTCTCAGTACTAGATCAGACTCCTAGTGATCCCCCTGTTACAGCCTCCCAAGAGCTGAGATTACTGGCATGCACTACCATGCCCAGTCTTAATTCCCATCTCAGCGTGCCCCAGGGGTGTGTCCAGCATGGCGGGGCCAGGATCCTTTGAAGCTGTTCTAACCCGCTGAGCTATTTGGCTAATTATTTAAATTTTAGAAACTGTGAAGTTTCTAAATAACACATCATTTTGTGGTGTTTTTTAAAAATCATTTTGAATCTGTTACACATACAATAGTGTAAGGTTTGGTTAAAAAGTAGATGACTTAATTAGATTGTAGGAAACCTTAAATGTTTTAATAACTGTGTTCTAGAGCCAGAGAGTGGGATATCTGTTGTAACCATTTGAACAGAGAAATGACTTGTGAAAAAAATATTCTAAAAAGGAAGAAAACTAAGGTCAAGGAGATAATATTATACTTGCTTAGATTTGAACTCAGATATTGAAATGGGATTGGGAGGCTCAGGCAAGAGGATTATTGTAAGTTCGAGACCAGCCTGAGCTACAAAGTGAGCTTAAAGGCCAGACTGAACTGCATAGTGAGACCCTGTCTCAAAAAGACAAAAAAAAAAAGAGACAAAAAATGAAATGGGAATGTGAATGACAGTAGAAAAGGCTAATATAAATAGCAAAAAAAACTTGACAAATACTGATGATTGCTTATGGAAAAAAGAGCAAAGATACAAGGATACCTCAGTGATCTAAAGTGCCTGTCTGCTTAAGCAAGCTTAGGCAAAGCACAGGGACCATGATTCAATCCCTGAGCACCACATGTCACACCAGCCCCGCCCCCAGGGCAGGCTGAGCTGGCCACAAAAAGAATTTAAAAAAAGAGTCAGGATAACTCTACTTTCTGACTGAAAACTGATACCATCATTGATAGAAATAAAAATTGTAGAAGAAGGATATTTTTAAGTGAATGTGAATTCAAAGTCATAGGGGGATATGAAGCTGGACATATCAGGTAAGCTTTTGGAGATATGTCTTATCCAGAATCACTTGCTCAGATATTCTATGAAGTGGTACTAGTTAAGACACTGATGGGTAAGCTCACTGCTGCCATCAAAGGCCTGAGGCCTAAAGCTTGGTGACTACCTAACTTCAAGGACAGGAAGCCTTAGAAATGTAGACCAAGGATTGACTGACATAAGCAACCAAAAAAAATTAAGTGTTGGTAAGCTGGGATGCACCAGTGCTCTTCAAAAGTATTTCCAAGTCTGCTAAAGGTAATACATCTTTGATTAGAAGAATCATTTCTCATTGTTAGAAATGTTATATTTAAATAACAATGAGTACAAGGACATACAGAACTAGAAAGGTTTTAATATTTAAAGTGACTCAATTCCCCAGGCTGGAATGAGTTCTCTAGTAGCGCACTTGAATGAAGCTGAGCCAGATCCAGGCTGCTCCTTCCACCATAGGAGCTGAGCCTACTCAGTGTCCTGCAGAGGATAGTGCATTACTCTTCGCCTCACCTCCTACTGAGGCTACATGGGCAGTCCCTGAAGAATTGTACAGATTTTTCTCTCAAAAGTATATGTATAGCACAGTTCTAGCTTCTGAAGTTAGAAATCAAGGGAAAGTTAAAACCATTACATTTCTTAAGAATTGAACCTTTATTAAAAATTGAACAACTTTTTTTTTTGTTGTTGGAACCAGGGATTGAACTCAGGCCCTTTCCATTGAACCATCTCCTCAGCCCTAAAAATTGAACTTCTGAACTCTAAAGATTTTAATTGAAATGTTGTCTAGATTCAAATGTAGATCACTTCTAAATACGGGGAAACCTCTTGCAATTGCATGGAAATTGATTATCATGGGTAATAACAGAGTATAGCATATGAAAAGATGAACATTAACAGTTAAAGTTATAAATTATATTCAACTCATGCAATAAAAACCAGATTATATGAAGTACTTTTCATTTAGTGAAATACATAAAATTCTAAAATAAGTTACAATGCATATAAAATAGGAACTGTGGAAAACAGTATTTGTTGCATCTTTTAATGTAATTGTTTCAAAAATCCTTAATCTTTTTGTTAACATGGAATAGTCTTACTACTGTATTAATGTTTTCAAATTTTAAGAGGATGGCTTAATAGGTTACTTGAAGGATCTGATCTGAGTACTTCCAAAGACTCACTTTAAATCATGGCATTTGAAAATGAAAGTAGAACATACTTTACAAGTATATTTTCATACATTTTGTTCACTTTGTAGCACTTTTACTCCTCCAAAGCCTCATGCGGTCACAGGTAGGGCCTTTGAAAGGCAGCTGGATCTAGAATGTGTGATGCTAGAATTAACTCATGGTACAATGCTAGGCTCAAAGGCTCTAGGATTAAGGGGGTGAGTGCTGCCCACCCTAAGTAACCTGGATAAAAGGGGCAGAAAGATGCTGTTAAGGTCCCTTGCTGTTTTTGTATGCATCCTCTGCCATATGCCACTCTGCCCTAGAGCGAGCCAGGTGTGGACTGAGATTTCTAGAACCTTTGAGCCAAATAAACTTTTCCTTCTTTAACCTTGAATGTGCGATCTTTTGTCTCAGCAATGACAAAGTAAGACAGTTTGTTTTTTTTTGGCAGAACCAGGGATTGCACTCAGACCCTTGGGCTTGCTAGGGACTTGATAATTCTACTGAGCCATCTCCCCAACCCCAAGACACTTATTAATGATACAGAAGTTATCAGTATTCTCTGAGGACAAGGGGAAGTGAAATTTAATCAATGTAAAAAGCACTTCTTGGGAATATAAGTGACTTCATTCACTAAGCATTAAGCCCTTACCTGCCTTAAGACCCCACCACATAGCTAGCTTAGTTTGGTAAAGGAAGGAGCATTCTTATCTGAGCTATGTTATTCAATAATTAATAATTCAAACACTTAATGATTTCTTGTTATAAGAGGCATATCTCGATGTTCTTTGAATCAGCTTTTGACACAAGGGACTCGGTGGTCAGAAATATTCATTAGAAAATTTTGCAGTCCGCATTCAGTTTCATCAAATACACTCATTACACTCATTTGCTAATTTGGCATTCAGAAGTTCAGGTATTGTGAAAGTACAATCAAAGTATAGGAAGAATTCATTAGATGAAAGTTAAAGCCGTTTGTCAGTGGGAATGCTGTCTTCTGTATGTAAAATATGAGGTCAGACTAGCTTAAACTGTATGAAAATAGCTTATAAAATAGGACACCTAATGATAACAGTCTTCAAAGTCCACTGATTTGGTGGCTAAATTATGGCTGTCAAACCACGGAGTTCTTTCTCTTCAGCTCTGCTTGATGTTGGCTTCTCCCACAGGCAGATGTCAGGACAGCAATAGGACAGGTGTCTTATCCAGATACAGGAGTGTCCATAGGGACTGACTCTTGGAGTACTTTTTCTTAACAGAGGGAGGAAGCTTTTTCTGTAGTCAGCAGCCCCCATACTCATACTCATTTTAGTCACTGTTAGGATAGTGGGTAGATTAACAGTCCCTTTACTCACATAATTAGTGGATAAAGAGTTGCATATATAGCCACAGTGGAATCTGGGTGTGTGTGTGTGTGTGTGTGTGTGTAGTGGGGGGAAGGTATGGTCTAATATAGCACATTTCATTTTCCTCTATTGGTGAGTCACTTGTCCCATTTGTCCCATGTCCTAAGATATGAAAAAAAAAAAAAAAAAAAAACTAGGAAAACACAGAGCACCTCCTGTAATCACAAAGACTGATCTGAAGCTGGTATGAGTGGGAAAGTCTGTATAGCTGGAGACTAGCATGTTGTCGCACTGTTGCTGCATGATGTGTGCCTTAAATTGATAGTGTGCGTCAGTTACACAAATTGCTTGATCAGTTTGTAGACTTGTAGACTTTGTTTCTATTACAGTTCGCAAAGGCTATGCTTTATTATGCTATAGAGGAAATGATGCTTGTATTTTGTGAACACTTAATAATCTTTTTTTTTTTCTTTACTTTTAAAACTAGAACTTTTCTGGAAAAAGAAGAAAAGTTCAGCCACCACAGGTAAGTTACTCCATCTTCATTTTGGCTTCTGCAACAGATTAATTAGAATTATATCTTATTAATAAATGCTTCTCCTGTCCTTGCCTTTCAGTCATGCCCTGGTAAGATTTAGGACTGAAGAAAAACTGGGCAGTATAGACTAATGTAATTCATTTGAGCTATAATTGCACTAAGAGCATTGATTGCAATGAACTAAGATAGGTTAAATATAGAGATCTTTATCCTGCTTATACTGCACTCTATCTTAGCCAGAAGGCCAAGAAGTGATAGGAGAATATATCAACTACAAAATCCTTAAAAATAATAAGTTCTAAAGTCTCCTCTCATTTTCCCTTATACAGTGATTAGCAGAAAAAAAAAAAAAAAAAACGTGTCAGGCTGACTTCACAACATCTGTTGAAAATACTGCTATATTAATTAGTTAACCTAAATAGTAAGACTGTACTCTTAATGGTAGTAATGTAAATTTAAAGTGGGAGAAAAAAAAAATTGGGAGCTGTTTTCCTCCCTTGCAGTGCTACTGATCAAACCCAGAGCAGCTATGTTTTTCTCAAAATAGTTGATCCCTCAGGATTGAGTTTCTCAGTACTGAAAGCTTAAACTAATCTTGAAGTTTAATATTTTACTATTGATCATAAGAGTATTGTGTGTGTGTCCCTTACCTGTAGTTGTATTTGTAGATTTTTAAAGTACAAGAAGATTCAGGAGCATTTTTCTTTAGGCCAGAGAAAGAGATATTTAAGTCTTGTTATTTTATACTGTTTGATTTATAATATAGTCACTATATATAGGTAGTTTTTTAAATTATTCTCATGAGAATAAACATTTCATCATGCTGTTTAATGTTTTAAATATTTATAGTTCATTTAGCACTTTATCTGCATTAAGATACTTCAGAGTCTTATTCAGCAATTTGTGTTATTGTTTATAGCAGAACTATTCACTGGCTGAACTTGATGAGAAAATTAGTGCCCTCAAACAAGCCCTTCTCAGAAAATCAAGAGAAGCAGAATCTGTCGCAACTCGCCACCTTCCATGAAAATCTCCTTTCCTCGTCATTTAGTTTTCTTTTTATGTATGTGTGTGTAACTTACTCTGTAATTAATTAAATGGATATGTATTTATCAATGTGAAAGTCAAGGTTTATTTCACAAGTCTAGCTTGCAGCAAATATTCTTCAAGTATTCCAGTGGGTTTTGAAATTATGAATGTTTTAAAAAATAGAACTGTTGAAAACTTACCTCTTCTGTTTTCAAATAGACATTTTGGAAATGTAAAAACTTAATTTGTAAGTATCTTTGTTTAGTAGACCAAAGAAAGGAAGATAATTGTGATCCTGATATTTTAAAGGACTTTATAATGTTGATTAACCAGTTTATTAGTTTAAGTTAGTACTATACTATTAATAACTTAGTGATTAAACTGAATTTTTAATGTGTACAAATGCTTGTAATTTTCTCTTCAGATGTCAGTGTTAATGTAAATAATAAATCCAACTTTATTCCTTTATTAAATGTGATCTTGAACAAGTTACTTAAATTTGTGTCCTAATTGGTATAAAGGGGATAATAACAATACAACCTACTTCATTAGCTTTAAAGACATATTGAGATGATTTTGAAACTGTTCCCAAAGAATTGCTCAATAGATGTCAGCTATTGTTAGTAAATGAAACTGGGTGTATCTATGTCCAGTGGTTCATGGAGGAGCTGTTTAGGTCAAGAATAATTTGATTCTGAGAATCAGAAAAATTATTAAAATTGCCTGTAAACTGAGAACTGTTTTATCCAGAACTTAATTGAAAAATGTGTAGCTAAACATCGCAGAAGCTGGAACATCACCAGCAATGACTTGGTCTGTGTCTCTGACTGCGCCTTGGCTCTGATCCTCTCTAGTTCTGTCTCAGTCATGTTTGCCATTTGTTCTCCTTTTTCCTCTGTGTGCTTCTCCCTCCTCATCTTTTTCTCTTATGGGGAATCTATGTATATACTGTATTCTTTGAACTGGTTTCTCTCCATGTGCACTTTCCCATATAAGATATGTTACTCCTGTTTCCATTTCCCCCAGTTCTGCCTTTGACTAGCTTTGGTACAAACCCATAACCCTGTAGTATCTCACTACCCTAATAACAGCTGCTTACTCCATCCATCTGTCTCTTCTTTCAAATTGTTCCGAGATGAAGTCTGAGACTGATTAGGCATCTCAAGTTGTGGGTAGGATGCTGGGGCAGGACCTACCTGTTTATATGAACATGCAGCATACATAAAACATTGTAATACAACTATGGGAATCTTGAAAATATTTACCATGTGAATGAATGGGGGTTTCGGAATCATTCCCAAGAAGCTTATGTAGACTAAATTGATTCCACTGTATTTCATTTCTGTAGAATGAACTCATTCTTCAAAATATTGCCAGACAGATAGCTCAGTGGATTAGAGTGCTTGCTTAGGTAGATACAGGGACTGGGGTTTGAACCCCAGCGTGCCAAGCCAGACCCACTTCCAGGGTGTGCTGAGATAGTGATTGAGACTGGGTGTTGTTGCACTTGCCTGTAATCCCAGCATTGGGGAGGCTGAAAAACAAGGATCACTATGAGTCTGATCTATGTAATGAGATTCTGTAGACCCTGTACTAAATACATTAAATATATATGAAATACAGCAACAAATGCCAGCTTCCTAGTTTCCATCTGGTCGATCTGGTCAGCATCCCACTAGAATGACATCTTCTAGGTTTACTGACACATTTTACTACCATCATAACCACCAAGATAGTAGGGAAGATAGCATTGAAAATTATCAGAAAAGGAAACCTCCTTCTCCTTTCTCTCCTTTCTTAGAGGCAGGGGGGAAAAAAAACCCAGAAAACATACAGATCATTTTCCAGATCATTAATGTTGTGAGTCAACTGTCTCCTGTGGCAACAGCAAAAATTCCTGTCATATCTAACCATCCCAGGGTCTTTCCTGGGATTAGGAAGGTTGTTTTCCATTGCTTTGGGCCTGCTCTTCTAAGGAACAATAAAAAGGAGTCCTCCATTAAGTATTGTCTGGTGCTAGCACTTTTTTACCACTTGAGCCTGGAGCCTGCAGAAGAGGCCAGGACTCAATATGTTGATATGAGTTGGCACAGGTTCTTGGTCAAGAGTGAGGTTCTTGTGATAACTACCTGAGAACTTCAGTGGGCTTTCAGTCATTGTCTTTCTCAAGTGCATGACTGATTGAAAGATAATGACTGGCATTTTTGTGGGAAAAATTTGTTCCCTTAATCACCAAGCTTCCTGATGACTATTCCTTTAGGATTTTTGTTATTCAGCTCTTCATATCCCCATTGTCTCTTCCTAGTGACCTTGTCCTCGAGAAATAAGGACAAGTGATTGAAAAGAGGCTTAGTGGTAGGGATGAGAGAGTACCTGTTCCCTAGACTATCCCTCCCCTCCGCAGGTCACATTCCAGTCTGTGGAAGTGTTTCACAAGAGGTTGGGCATGAGCACTGTCCTGTGGGAAGGGGTTAGGCTCCCCAAGCTATTCTGGCAACTGCTTGGTACTCTCAGTCACCAGGTTCCTGAGGTTTTTCAAAGTCTAAGGTCTCAAGCTGGTCTTTCTCAGCAGAAAAGAATTCTCTTTCTGGCTTCTGTAAAATTAAGGTTATTCAAGGCTTTGAATCCCATTTTGTTGCTGGTTTTGTTTGTTTTTGGCAGAACCAGGGATTGAACTCAGGGCCTTGCGCTTGCCAGGGAAGCAATTATTCCACTGAGCCATCTCCCCAGCCCCTGTTGCTGATTCTGTCTTACCTCTTTGACTCTAGTATCCATTGTTTTCTTTATGATTTAAAATTTGAGAAAAGAATTCATGTTTTCAGCGTGGGCCAACTGTCCCCCAGAATTGTGAGTCACTGGCATGACGGGTAAGGTTTTCAAGAACAGAAGTGCCATATATAGCCACTCCTTTGTGGAATAAAGGACACGTCTAACAAAGAACATGGGCTAGGAATCCTGTCTCTGATATAATTTAATCAGTGATTTAGACTGATTATCATACAGTTGGCCTTTATAAAATTTGCAATTGCTAAGAACATTTTTTTTTCAGTAACACTAACCAAAAATGCTTTATGATTGTAGGGATAGTTACTATCTAGGTTTATTGGAAATTATTTTATTTTGGGGTTTCTTTTAGGCAGTTTTAATATTTTATCACTTTTAGTCATAGATACTTTTCAGAGGACAAGGAAAATTTTACCTTTTTTTCAGAGCTAGGGTGATGGAATCCAAGCTATAAGCCCACAAGGCAAGTGCTTTACCACTGAGCTACATCCCTGGCTGGAAAATAATACTTTCTAAAGATGAATAAAGCTCTTAGTCACATCTAGTGGATTCCTTAGACTTACCAATCTTATATCATGAGATATTAGTGATTTATACTTTTTGTAACACCTTGTAATTATCCTAAGAATTATTTATTTTTACTAAGTAATAATTCCCAGCTATGAAAAAAAAGGACTAGGGAAATGGAATAATGAATCTCTTGAAAGGATAGTACAATAAAATAAATCATCACTACCATATCACACTTCAGTTTCATATAGCCCAAAGTATTGCATCACCTTTCAAACAAGTATCCATGCTTTGATAGGGGAGATAGCTCAGTGGTCTAAATGTCTGCTTGGCAAATGCAAGGACCGGGGTTCTATCCCCAGTACTGCATGTAGTGCTGGCCACCAAAACTGGCATGGTGGTGCATGCCTGTAATCCCAATGCTGGGGAGACTGAGAAAGGAGGATCAATAAGAGTCTGAGCTGTGTAGGGAGACCCTGTATCAAAGAAATAAGTAAAAAGATATCCATGTTTTGGACAAATACCATCTTCAGAGTCGTTTTCCCCATTAGCTTTCAAAGTATATTGTTCAGAGTTAAGAAGTTGTTTGGCTTTTGCTTTTAATGGCAAGTACTAGAAGAACACAGAAATTTCTAAAGGTGAACACAAAGAGACAACAGTCTTCCAGATCCTAATAATGAAACCTGGGAGTTGATCTTGTAAGCAGAACTCCAGCCTTGCATATCCAGATGCATATTCTAGGTAAGCATTATACTTGGGAATGAGTGAGTAGCCATGTATTTCCAAGGACAACAAAGAAATACGGTATTTTCATCCAACTGCCCAACAGTAAGGGCATAACCCTACAACATTTTATGACAAGGACCAGTTCATTTTGCCATAGGATGGCAAGTTTTCTTCTGACTTTTATGATACATCCCTTCCCTCATCCAATTTACTTGATATAGTTTCTAAGCTGAAAAATGCTAAAGACAGTCGTGTGCACAAAGGTGAATGACAGGAATTAAATAATGTAGACATAAAGTCAGTGGAGTAATCATTTTAATTGGTGTGGATAAATCTAGAAGTCAAAATGTATTGCAATAATTACCATCCTCCAACATGAGGATGTCATAAGACTTAAAGAATTATATTTGGGCAACATAATTATAGGAAGAACCAGAATATATGATAAAATACAACCTAATAGAGATGTATCTGGAATCTGGAATCACTATTTACAAAGTGACTACATTCCAGATTTATCAATGTAAGTGGCTGGCAAATAGTTAAATTCAACCAACATTGCCAATTTTGATTAAACATCCTTTTAAAACCAAGACCATATGAAATAAAAACTGTGTTTTCACTATTTAAAAATTGTTACTAAAGTCTCTAATACTTTAAAAATTATATGCTTGTGTCTATAAATTATTCATAAAATGGCATAAGATTTATATTTAATTTTAAGATTCATCAGAACTAGATGCAAATGGTAACTAATTTGGTATATTGACAGTTAAAATACATTTTTTAAAATCTGAAGATCTTTGTAAAAATCCTTATATCTAACATTAAATTTCAGTAGTAGGAGCACTTTCAACAACAATCCAACCTTGTAGGATAAAAATGCTTCAAATGTTCTTATTCTTAAAACTTGCAGCTTTTGGTAAGCACAGCACTGTTTGTAAAATCCAATTTATGAGAAGTACTACTTTTTTGTCTTTAAATGGTTTTTTGAGGTTGTTCTTTACACCACTAGAAATCAGTAGAAAATATAAGATTTTTGCAAGTTATCTTAAAATTAAAAATTTAAATATGTGATTTATGCTATGAAATAGGGCTAATAAATGTTTGCCATTTTAGAATGATGAAATAGCCCATTTTAAAAATATGAACTATTTTAAAGGTATAGAAAAGTATAAACAATCATGTCAAACTAGCATGCCCACTGCCCACATTTAACACATTAACATTTGCCACATTTGGATCATTTTTAGTTTGCTGAACATATATTTTTATCTATCACTTCATAGGTCTGATTTATCTCTTAAATAATTGCTCATCCATCTTTGTCTTTTCAAATTACATTCTAGTAAATCTCTAGGATAAAAGTAAAATCTCTAGAATAAAGAATGAGGCCAAGTACTGGAAGATAAATTCCACACACTCATCTGACTTAATCAAAATCCTAAAATTCAGATGCATCAGTCTCATGGATTTTCAGTACTGTTTTTAACGTGTTATTTTAATTATATTTGAAACTTACAACTTTTCATTGAACAACTTTTTTAGTCACTTTGATTTATGTAAATTATTTTATCTGTTTTCATTGCCATGTATTATTTCAGATCATGGATAAACTAGAGTTTATTCCAGTGTTGTTCCCACTCCTTCTCATCTGGTAAACTCAGGAAGAGTTACTTTCCAACCACTTAATCTTCCAAGCTTGGTAAACAAGTTACCCTAGAGATTTACTAGAATGTAACTTGGAAAGACAATTGTTTATGAGATAAAACCAGACCTATTAAGTGATAGATAAAATTTAAAATATGTGTTCAGCAAGCATTTACATGTTCATAAAATATTATTACCAAACATAAAATATGTGTTCATTTTTTAAACTATTTCAGTTCTGTTTTCTGACAATATCATCTCATTTGATTTAAGTATTCAGACCTGGAAATAATAGTTTGAAAGTTACTATGTTGCTAAAGAACACCAGTCTTCCTGTGATGAACAATTAAATATCAGCTGTCCACTGCTTTTTCCCCATTGCTCTCAGAATCCTGATCTCATTCTTCCATCTCAATAGAAAGATGAGCAATAGATGCACTTTCATGCCAGTTAACAAAACATGAAGAAGAATTTGGCTGATAGATGAGCAGTCGTGGCTTTTAACCTTTATAAGTCAAAAGCTGGAGAAAAGGAACCAAGAGAATGTTTTGTTAACAGCCTTTTGCCTGAGGCTATAATACATTATTATTCTTAAAAAATTATGGAAATATTTATTGATTCAACATGTTGAATGATACAACAATCACTGTGCCAGAGCTAGGAATATGTTATGTCCCTTATCTACAAGGTATAGTTCTAAGACCCCAGTCAATGCCTAAAACCTTAGATAGTATCAAACCATACATATAAATTTAATTTATAAACTAGGCATAATAGATTAGCAATAATAAAATAGAACAATTAAAACATTTATTGTAATAAACATGAATGTAATCTCTTGCTGTATAGTACTCACTTTTCTTGTGTTGATGTACATGGTGAGAGACATGTGGCATAAAGTTAAGCTACTATGTAACTGTGACTGGAAATAGTCAACTTGAAAAACAAAGGGCAGGTGGTACATACAATCTGGATACACTAGATAACGTTTCCAGTTCAGGAGCAGACAGTTTGATATTTCATCACCCTATTTAGAGTGGAGTGTAGAATTGTCCAGTCAGTATTTTGGCCTATGATGAACTGAGTAATTGAAAGCATGCAGACTGACATCTCTGATCAGGTGACTACTGTACACTGATGCATAAAACCTGAAACTGCTGCCCTTTTAAGTCTTCACTAGCATGTGTCTCCTCTTTGGTACTGAAAACAGCTGAAGTTGCTTCTCTTAAAAGATTCTGGAGAGCCTGAGGAGCACAGTGTTCACGTTCAAGACAGCACCAATAAAATTCACCCAAAAACGCTAATCACTATTGGGGCTTTATATCTGGTATTCACCTTTTGTATCCAAATTAAACAATTAGAAAGTTTATTAATACAGATAAAGAGAATTCCAAGTTGATTAATTCACCAGCTCAGTAACATAATCACTGAGATCAGCATTCTTCCTATATTTCTGCTCTGTCAACTTTAGGCAAAAATAAATAAATAAATAAAAACCTTTCAGCTGTTTCATTGTGGCAAGCAAATACTGTGAAATTCATATTACTTTGTTAAGTGAAATTCTGTATCACTTGTATTTTCTTCTGTTTTAATTCTAATTGGTACTCTCTTCAAAAAATAAGTAAATAAATAATAAAATTTCAATGTCACATGCTGATTATTCCTTATGCATAACTGAAAAAATAAATGCAAGCAAATAAGGCTAGTAAAGGACAAGCATCACGTAAAGCTCAGGGGCACACAGACATTAATATGAATGGGAAATTTAAAATTCTATTAAATTAATTTGATCATCTGATTTAGTGTTTCATGTTTCCACCCGAATGTACTAGTTTTCTGTAACAGAGGAATACGATTAACATGAGGAGGTGCCTATTTCTTTATAAACCACAAATCTTTCTGATAAGCTTTTGTTGTTACCAAAATAATTCCAAAGCTGTAACTTCAAATGGTAGGTATAACAGAAATTAGGTATCAGTAGTTAACCCTTATTCATCACAGAAATATCCTTGCTGAAATAATAATCCCTTCCCTCAAGACATGGGCCCTTTGCTTTATATTGTGCTAAGGGATTCCTGGATTAAATGAAACCATTGGTGAGAAAAAATAATCCCTCAAATTTGTAGAATCCTTTTCATTTTCAAAGTGCTTTCTCACGCAGTTGCTGAACTACATCTCATTCTTACTCTGGAAGAGATTTAAAACTGTCTGGAGTCTTTTTTTTACACGGGAGAAACAAAATATGTCAAAAGTTTAAATATTTCCCTAAGGCTTCATATGTCCAAGTATTTATGAAATGGAAAAAAAAAAGTGGAACAGAAGAAGTGAGAGAGAGAGAGGCATGAGCATAACTCGGTGATTCTCTCATCTCCTGTGGCCTCTGCTTGGCTCGTGCAAAGCAACATTCAGTAAAGCGATTCAACTGCAAGTTTGTATGGCTTTGTCCCTCAGATGGCCTTCATGAGGAATGGACTTTTTGTCTAAATGGGAATTAGGTACCTGGAAATGAAAGGAGGGAGCCTTTGAAAATTCAAACTCAACAAACCAGCTTCCAGTACACCAAGTGAAAACAGACGGGAAAAGAAGAATTCCTCCTGGAGGAGCACTTTACAGAGAATGAAAGCGATGTCTCTGACTTGCAGCAGGGTGATTTTAGCATATTTGACGTAGGGCTTGGCTAGAGCTCTCTCATTGTCTCCTTCAGTGCCGTTATGCTATTATCGTTCAGAATATCTTACATGGGGAAAACACTTTCCTTCGAGATATTCCATTTTTCAATTACCAAAGAGCTTTGAGTTTAAAAGTTCACAAAAAACCCATCCTGCTCCCATCTCAGACATTCCTCTTATCTAATGGGAAGTAACAAGATCACCCTTTCAGCCACTCAGGGCACACCACTTAAACACCCAGCTGCCCTATTCATGCTTGGAATGGGCTATGCAATAAACCTATTGGATCTTTTTTTTTTATTGTCGGTTCAGGAATGTATGCAGGATTTTCTTCTTTACTATAGGAACAGATTTCTCCTTCGCAGTGTAGGAAGTGATTCACCTCTAGGAGGCTAATTTCTTATAGTTGAGTACAGGATCTTAATAAATAAACCAAAAAGTGAAGTGCTATTTTGAACAGCCCTCACACCAGCAGGAAGAATCAGTGAATGAGGAACCATAGAAGACTGTTCACTACATACCCATTTACTCCAAAATATTATTTGGATCAGCACTGGATATTTTTAAATAAATTATAAGTGATTCTTCTTTCTGTATTAATTAAGAACTTATACTACTCCTCAAGTGTTTTAACTCCCCCACTGCCAATCTTAAGTCCTCTGGATTAATCCTAAAGCATGAAAGGCTTTGAAAACACAGCAATGGCAAGCAACAACACTGAGTGATTAAGAAATCAAGATCTATGCAGGTGCCAGTAGAATACACACACACACACACACATTGAAAGATAGCAAATGGAAATTAGAAAGATTTACTAAACTATCAGATCAAAATAAAAATTTAAGTTTACAATGTGTTAAATTTACATCACATCTCACTTTAGAAGAAATTATAGCAGGGGGAAGGGTAGGAAGCTCTTAACAGAGGACCTAGCACCGAGTGAGCACTCAATAAAAGTCTGAAACAAAGCAAAAAGCAGTGACAGAACATAGAGACAAAAAGAAAATCACTTTTTGTAGTCTTTACACAGAACATTTGAAGAACAGGAAGAGACTCCAAGGATCTTTTACCTAGGCTAGGGATATCTAGGTGATCCTACCCTAGTTGTGCTTTGCAAGGTGTGCAGTCAAATGATGAACCAGTTTAAACAGTGAATTGATATTTTGCGCTGTGTCAACCTAACACACGTTTGTTAAAGCCTGCTTCTTTGCAGATGAGCTCTTGTCAGTTTGGAAGACTGGAAAACAGTTCAAAATGACTAATGAGGCTTGAAGCCAAATTCTGTAAACTGGAGGCTTCTTTGGCAAGGGAGGTTACAGTTAACCCTGTGCTACTGAAATATCTCAAGAGAAACAGACAACTAGGACCAGAAACCTGTCTTTGTCTTTGGGGGCTTTCTAACAATGGTCACCCAACAGTTTCAATAGTATCTCATTAAGTCTTCTCTTCAGGGACCAACAGCACACTCCAGAAAGCTAAATGTCTTAGACTTTGCTTGCCTTTATCCCAACATGCAAATTTTCTTTATTAATGATGCTTAGAAGGCAGTAGTAAGAATTTGATAAGAATTTCTTTAAAAATTACCAATGGGAAATTTAAGGTAGTGTCTATAGATTCAGTACTGGTTTCTTAAAATTTAGTCTATATTCACTCCACTCCTATGAAAGCATTCACTATTACCTAAACATAGCTCAGCAGCTGAAAACTGCAGTTGGCATTATGGAGTGGAAAATAAATACAAGCTAATTTCATAAAACAATCTCCCTAGGAAAGAGCAAACAATGTTAAAACAATCTCCTTTGCAGACTTTTGATAAAACTATGCTGTCATAGACAGAACCCTCATCAGAGGCAGGATAGAAAGGCATTGTTTCAAAACTATTATGTGCAAATCATCTAATTTTTCAAGGTTAATGAGTGTAATTTACCCATCTTTGGTGGCTGGAGGGGTTATATACGATGAACAAAACTGAAGGTTCATCCATTTCATTTCTGCTATTGATTCAGCCACATTTGCTTGGCCTTTATGTCCATGTAATTGATTTTGTATAATTCTGTCCAAAGCAGATGGGCAACTGCTCATGACCACTTTTAAACCATTTAGATTATTATTGTACTGATGTTTATTCAAGGCCAAATGGAGAGAACATAAAAGGTGTGATGTTCAACTTAGCATAACAATATCATGAAAAATCTATTTGGTCTCGGCAGCAAAATAGATTCTCACTACCAATCTGTTTCATAAGTGTGGGTAAATTGCTTCTGTCCATGTGGCTGGACTAGCTGTCCAAATTAACTATGGCACCATTTTCTAATTCCACAATAAATGCAAACTCTCCAAGAGTATAATAAGACATCTCCAAGGCTACTTGATGTTAAAATTCATCATGAAGACATGTACCATTCCTCATACTTTTGAACAAGCTGATGAAAATAATAAATATATACATTCAACAATCCCGAGAGCCACAATCCATTCAAGTAGTTCACTGACAACACTGACCCTGATTTTATCAAATGAACAAGGTTTTTTTTTATTACTTTAGTAATATATTCGGTTGAATCTCACACTTCTGTAGTCTTCTTTTTTTGTTTTTTTTTTGGGGGGGCAGGGGCTGTTGCTGCTTCTTGTTAATACATGGTGGTAAGTTCAAATTACAGTATAACATAAGTCATATAAGTGAATTAATCAGTTTGTACTTAGCATATCACATGGTACTATTATTCAGTTAGTAAAACACAGATACAAAACATTACATTTTAATTTCCTACAAGTAATGTAGTAGGTAGCCGTAAATCATCACTGGGATGTAGTTACTTTGAATTATAATTAGCATCACTGAAATCCTATATTATCTACACAGAATCTTTAAGTTTTCCTTTCAAAGAATTTACTACACTAAGTTACATTATGTTTTATGTTTAGATTTGATACTTAGATAGACCCAAACAAGTTTAAGGGCCACTGTTTATTAGGTGAGTAGAAATACATAACTGTGTTTATGCCACCACAAACTAATTAAAACTCCCTAAAATCCACATTAAGACACTTTGAAAAGCTAGAAAGTTACTTAATTTGATCCCAAGTGCTAGTGAACAATTCAGTGTAACATGCAGACAAGAGACGCAACCATGACACTTAAGATGTACACACAAGCTGAGAATGAAAGCAGGAAAGCTTAAGTGACAGAAAAGAAAAGTAAATGATTTCTACTCATTTACTAAAAATCACATTGGCTGAGATTTGTTTGAGGCTTGTCCATGCCGTTTCTTTTCTTTGGTCATAAGGGGAGACTACACTTCCCAGACCCCTTTGCAGTCAAAGATCCTTGAAACTGAGTTCTGGCCAATGAAATGTGAGTAGAAATGTTAAAAGACGTAATATATGACATTTCTTGGCTTGACCCTAACTTTGCTGGTCTCTTCCTACCAGGTTTTATTTGAGCCCAACTAAATTTATACAGGGAAACAAGTTTACTTAAAAAATCAAATAAATGTTTGGTGATTAGGCTGAAACACTAGAAAGTATTGGAAACATTGAAAAATCAAACTTGCTTAGAACAGTCTAAGTTATAACAATCGCAGTAGGCCACTTTTTAAAAATTATGTCTTAGAAATTGAAAGGTCTACATCTAATATACCCATTATGGAGTATGAAGGATTTAGATACAATGATTAATGCAGTTTACAAAAAATACTTCGATATGTAACACAGTCTTTTTGGTGGTTGTGAAGGTGCCATGATGCCCAGTGCCACAGGCTCCCCACTTTGAATACGGGTGTTTGTTCCTTTAGCAGCACGATTGCATCTGGCCAGAATGACCCAGTTGAATCTGGAGGAGCCTATGACATTCCCCAGTTCCACTTTCATATAAAGCATTTAAATGCAAAGCATTTTTATTAGCCCTCTCTCTTCCTGTGGTATCACCCAGACAAAATCTACTTCAGCTATTTTCACTTTCTTATTTATTTATTGAAAATGAATAGAAATTTATATGTTACCTCAATTTATTCATATCATAAAATCTATACTTATGCCCTTCTCCTAAACATCTATTACTAAACTCTTTCCCTAAGTGAAGGATAATTTAGCTTTACAGAAGTGTAAATGATGCCATGCTCTGTACATATTAATATTTTTAGAACTTCCATATAAAAGGCTACAGGTTTTACAGTGGTGGATAGCACACTTAGCAAGTTATTTTGAGGTAGACTTTAAATCCTACATTTAAGCATAAAAGTTGGTTTCTTTCTTTTATTCATTTTTCTATTTATAAATACAGCCTTGAAACTTTTTCTGCCTATATTTAACATAGCCTAATCTTTGGCTTACAAAAATATGTTGCCACATTTCTCAATTTTTTTATATGTTCCTTACAGAAAGTAAGCATCTTTACTTTACAAAATGCAAGCACCACAGTGAAATGATTATATGACAAAGAAAAACACATATAATTTCTTTGTCATGCAATATATATGTAATATATATATATATATATATATATATATATTCCCTTTTCCTCTAAAGTGAATAATTATTGGTAAAAGAACAGTTTCTTTCCAAAGAAAGCTTTTCAATGGCATAGTCCAGAATGCCACACTGTAACCTCAGAGAGTGAATGAGCTTGTCACAAGGGCATATAATCCTCTAGGCAAAAAAAGAAGAAAATGTGTTAAGACATAATTAAATACTTACTTTTGGGAAAAATACAGGAAAAGAAACTTCTTCTTTTGTCAAACACACTTTTGTCAATCGAGACTTTGCCAGATTTGCAGCACGTCAAAACTGATCTGCTCCTCGGCCATTTAAGTACTAAGAATGCACACTCATTGTTCAGGACTAGTTTCCGCTTGTGTGTAACAAAACAGCTAGTTGGAGAGTCAGCCTCGGTCAGTGTCTATTTAGGGCAAAATGTCAAAAAAGAATGTCCTGCATTTGAGGCTCAACAATAATGAACATGGCTAAATCTGAAAATTCACAAAAGAAAGTGAACAGCTTTTTAAATTCTGAAGAACATTAGATTCTGGTGTCCTTTTTGTTCTGATTGTTGTGGCTGAACACTCTGAAAAGACCACCTGTTGGGCAGCCATTTTGTGATTGTATTAAATGCAGTGATTGCATAAAAGAACACTTTCCAAAATAACCTGACATTATTATTCACTTATTTTATAGTAAATCTGCATTCAAAACCTGCACTGAAACATGCAGCTTTTCTTCCAAGTGAAATTTAAAGCTATAAGTTTGATGTAAATGCATACTCAATTGCAAACGCATCATTTTATGGTCAAATGCATTCTACTTAAAGAGGAGTTCAAGCAAATCTTTGATACGGCAATTAGAGAGCACACTGAATAAAGTGAAACAGTTAAAAAACAAGTGGTGCACAGTAGACGGGGGATCCCGGGGGAAAGGACACAAAACTGATAGCGCAGAATCATTATGCTGACATTGGGAGACACAGTGTAGTTAGAGAAAATTACTGTTGTCAATTAAAAGAATGTGATCTTCTCAGCAATCCTAAAAGTTGCTTTTACTGGTACAATAACTCCACATTCATGAAAAATAATACTCTGTCCAAAATTCACGAGGTTTAGGATCCATTTATACTAAAACTTCTTCTAGAGTACAATGTACATGAAAGTATTTTTGTTTAAGTTTAACCAGGGAAATGAAAGTTTTGGAGGAGCAGACAGCCATGAAGATAAAGGAAAAGAATACTAAAGTTAAAAAAAGAAACTATTCCTAAAACAAGGATCATTTACTATAAAAAGATCATTCTCTGTAATCACTTTGCTAATAAGTTTTGAAAAACATTCATTTGACATTATATATGACAAAAAGTTATCCAGGTTTATACAAACAAGCATTTTGCACTTTGGCTCTTTTTTATTTCGTGGTTACTTTTAAAAAGTGCTGGGCATGGTGGCGCAGGCCTGTAATTCCAGCACTGGGGAGGCTGAGGCAGGAGGATTGTTGTGAGTTCGAGACCAGCCTGAGCTACAAAGTGAGCTTAAGGCCAGCCTGAACTGCATAGTGAGACCCTGTCTCAAAAAGACAAAAAAAAAAAAAAAAAAAAGGAAAAAAAAGTGTGAAAATCCACCCCATATTCTGATTTTCAGGGGTACACAAACCTGTAGAGTCAATACCTTTTCGGAATCTGGAAAACATACTAACTTTCAAAATATTTTTAACATGTTACACTAGTTTCTAAGGTTTCTTAGACATCTCCCATTTTAGTTTAATCCTGATTATAGCCTTTCTCATAAGATGATTTATTTTAAATTTGGTCTACTTAGTAGCCTTAAATAAGTTCTTGGAATGAATAATTATGTCATTACCCAATAGCACTTGTCACTCAGATATAACCAAAAGGCTTCATTTACTCCAGGATTTACTTCTATAAAATTTCTAAGCAGTTCAGATGTATTCTTATGTTGTATTAAAAGTGAATTTTTCCTTGGAAGGAAAAAAAAAGTGCTTTCCTTATATCTTATTTCTAAATTTCCAAGTCATCAAACATTTTATTGTTGATTAATACAAAATATACTCCTATATACATCAATTTTCCAATAATTTCCTCAGTGCACACAATATATTTTAGTGTAAATTCTGAATGTTTAGTCAAATAGTGAATTTTAGAATACCTTTCCAAGTAGCTGTAAGGAAGACATATTTTCTGATAAATAAGCACATTTGCATTATAGTTCTCTAATTTTGTATTATTAATTAAATACTTTACACCTCCACATTCACTCCTACCATAGCAAACATAATCCCTGGATTTCAAAAACTTTTATTTCTCTTGAAATGTACATCAAAGAAATTTAGCATAAAAATATAAATATACACAAAAATACAGCAAAAAAGCAAATGTTCAAAAATAAGGAGGCCTAGGGCTGGCAAGATAGTTCAGTAGACTAAGCACCTGCTTAGGCAAGCATAAGGACCAGGGTTTGATCCCTGGCACCATCTATCATGCTGGCTCCACCCCCTGGGGGCACTGAGTGGGTCACCAAGACCAGGAGTGGTAGCAGACAGCTGTAATCCCAGCGCTGGGGAGGCTGAAAATAGGAGGACCACTAGGAGTCCAAGCTGCGTAGTGAGACCCTGTACCACACAGAAGGAAAAGGAGGAGGAGGTAAAGGAGGCCATTATAAATAATTCTCATTTATAAATTGGGAATTTTCATTGGGAAAAATTATAAATATACTCAAATATTATGTTTAGAAGTTCAAGATACAGAAATTATCTGGCAACTTTAAATTCCAGTTCATTTCTCACATATTTTGGCTCCCTATAGGTCTGTTTTCCTGACATAAGGGCCACTTAGTAGAATCTGTATTACCTTCTTCCATGAGAAGAAAAACATGGAAAAAGTGACAAAAGATATCACGCTGCATCGAAATCATGTTCAAATGTAGCATTAGAGCCCCTCAGAAGTCAGTGATTTTGAAAGCCAGTAAAATATACAGTTATTGCCAGTGAGATAACTCAGTGGGCCAGGAGCTGCTGAGGCAAACTCAGGGACCTGGGTTCAATGCCTGGCACCGCATGCAGCGCTGGCCCCCCCTCCTGGGTGCGCTGAGCCAGCAAAGGAGTTCAGACGTTGTGGCACATGCCTATTATCCCAGCACTGAGGAGGCTGAAAACAGGAGGATCACTGTGAGTCTAAGCTGAGTAGTGGGACCCTGTACCAAATACATAGAAAATAAATAAAAATAAAGCTATTGGCAGTGTTATTCTACACTTAGACTAAAAAATACTGAAATTGGGAGTAACACATTTTCCCAATGAAAATAGTAACTTATAATACTTTCAAAATATAAGCAAAAACATATGATAGTATATAGTAAATTTCCTATTTGCTAAAAATGACTTATTCCACTGGATTTACTTAGGCAAAATCATGGATAGAAATGAGTTCATAGAGAAATGTAGGTTAGATCTTTAAAAATACATATATCTTTACGAGACCACAATATACCTGGGGCTGTAAGGGTTAAGAAGAGGTAAAGAGGAGGTAAAGAAAAAGGAGAGGTGAAGGAAATAAGAGAAATCCAGCAGAGGAAAGGCAGGATTGCATGGAAGGTATTATTGGTCACAGCTGGGTGTCAGAAACAAAACCAGAAAAATAGCAACTGCTTCAACACTGGAAGGAAAATTTTCCATATATATATATATATATATATATATATATATATATATATATCACATAATAAGAAGAAAAATGAAGTAAGAAATAATAAAAAGCTTTCAGGACTTCCACTGAGCATATTGATCCGGGGGAAAAAGGTAAGCAAGCAAGCAAGAAAAGAAATAGTGAAATTGAAATTCTCTCCTAAGGTGTCTCGTTCAGAAGGGCTCATTGTGCCTTCCTTTTCATACCACGAATTTAATTTTGCATTCCCTTTGTCTGTCTTGAGGCATACTTTCAGTGTAGTCCATGGATATTTTTTCTTTAAAACTTCTTCTTATAAACTAAAAGAAAAGAATAAAAATCAGATCTTTGCGTAGACTCTTTTGTCCCAAGTTGAGGAAAGATGTGAATGTCTTTTCATTCATCTGCACTTGGATATCTGCTCGCTTTCCCTGCAACACCCATAACAGGCGCTATTTTCCTTGACTTTCAGATACATGAGAAGGTACAGTAATACAAATAGACCCTGCAATGTGAAGTTATTACTAATCATTAAAGATCTTTCTATGTGTTCACAGGATGGAATAGAAAAAAATTATAAAATATTGAATTGCATTTTTAAGCCCAGTATTATAGTTTTAAATTGAGGAAATGTTTAATTTCTGACTCAAAGTTCTGTCCAGGATGCTAAGGAGGTTGGAACCAGCAGAAAGGGAAATACATTTCTGGATACCATAGCTATCCTGAGCCTTTGCTTAAATAAACTTGAATTTGAATTTTAGCTCTGGAATAAGTTTATCCTTGACTCTTTCTGCCAGTTTTGGCCCCAGATGACCTAAGCTTACTAAATTCTGGTCCATGTTAACAACTTGGGATTGATTCTGAACTGAGCAAGTCCATAGTATGTTAGGATGCCTGGCCATCAGTTTTTCTAGTATAGATCATATGGGAGAGTAATAAGGACCTGGGAAACTACACAAGGTCACCAATTAATTCTCAACCTGCTCATATCATCTGACCAAGGAACTAGCATTTATCTATGAAATCTAGGCTATCATTTATTTCTCACTTCACGAGGACACGCGGACAGACAGACAGACATGCTCTCCTCCTCTGATCAGTGTTGCAGAGCAGCTGCTGAAACTCCGTGGAAAGAAGATGCCATGGCTCAGCTGGCGGCACCGGGCCCTACACATCTCGGCTGTGCCCACCCCCCAAGCTAACCCAAAGCACCAGCCCTCACACTGAGCTTCTCTCTGATTCCCATGGTAACCCATATCTATCACTGCTGCAGCGCTACCATGAGGCTGGTCTTTGTCTGGATTATCTTTCTGGAACCTTTTTACAATGAACTGTTGATGCTGCAGTGTTTATACTTCACTCAACTTGTGCAGAATTCACAGCCAGAACCTGCAGGCCTGAATCTAATCAGGTTTGCTGAAGTACGCCATCTAAAAGCCAGCTTCTGCATCCTTCCTGATCAAACTTGCCATCTCACAACAGTTGCAGGAGCGGAATTTTCAAAGATGGAATGATATAACCCCACATGAGAACTTGGTCCAAACGCTCAGCATGAAACCTTGCCTAATAATAAAAGATAGACCAGGCCATTATGATGTCCTTGGAGCAGAGAGAAAGCCTGTTGCCTACAGCAGGATTGAGTTGGCCGCCAAGGCTAATTTCCTTCTGTTCTTATGTCAACCTAAGTTGAAGCTCCCGAGGACTACGCAAAACCTGGTGGGCGGCAGCAGTCATAGGGAAGCAGTTAGCCTCACTCAGTCCCTACAAAGAGAAGCTTTGTGGCTGCTTTAAGGCAGGGCTGGCACAGGCAGAGGAAATTATGGCTGACACGTTTGCTGCGCAAGAGCCGGGTAGTTACTGTCAGAGATGGTCTTTTTCCGTGAAGTGCTCTATTAATTATCCATGTGGGCAGGAATTGTTTCTCTTGAGCAGTTACTGATACGGACATTCAAACAGTTAATGAAACTCCATCTGTATAGGGGCTTCCAAGTGGGAGTGCAGGCTGAATTCATTAGTTTTAAATGTGAAGCTTTTTTTTTAAGCAAGGAGAAAACCCACAGTCCAAACAAATGGCACTTGTAAAGTTCTGAAAAGACATCACTATTAGCAATGGGAGGGGAAAAAGAATAAATGCTTTTTGAGGAAACTCTACTTTCTTTAACATGAAAAGTAATAGTAAAGGTTTCCATATGTAATTAAAATCTCATTCTGAAGTTACCATTGCTCCTGGCTCCCAAATGACTCAATTAATAGGAAACTGCAAAGAACAGGGTATTTGAGATACTTTATGATATACTCCTAAGTAGACACTATGTTGGAAAGTGTCTATAAGAAACAAGCAGTTATAGTTCACTCCAGGATAACAAAAAAGGTGGGTGGCATGGGAGGAAACAAGTTTATAACATGGAAGTTAGATTTTCTTTTGACCAAGAAAGGGCATTCCACTATCATTTCATTAGACCTATACTGATCCAGGCTGTACAAAATCTAACTTAAGTAAGAAAAAATACCTTATTTCTTTAAAAATAAACTATAAGTTCTCCCCTCTCCTCTTAGAGTATTTTACCTGAGAAAGACCTGATCACTCTATGCCCACCCACTAAGGTCTCCTTTCCTAGAAAGGCTCTCAGTTCTTAAGGTTAAAGATTAAATGCACAGCCCTGGGGGCTGCTTCATTCCCAGGATCTGATGGTCCTGGTACCATCTGGGTTTGTGTCACAGTGCTGAACTGAGGTGTGTGGAAGTGCTACGAGAGATAACTTATGTCACCCTGTTTATGTTACTGACATTGAAAACCAAGCCAGTCAGCTTGAGTAATGTGATTAAACAATGTTTCAAGTGTCTGATTCTTGGAGTTCTCTGCAAAACGGGATCTTACCAATTCTGTACCTGAAATAACCCGCTGCATGCTAAGGGCACTGACAAACTGAGTGACCCAGCCTACCCGGAAGACAGTGACCACCAGGCATACCTAGGCAAAGGCAACAGCGCTGGAGCTAATGAGCAAACACAGGGACCTCTGGGATGGGAAAATATTAATTATCTCTAAAGACCAGCAAACTACCTGTTAGTCTCTGCCCGGAATAATCTAAGACTAAGCAGTTCCTTCATTTCTGCGCTTTCCCTTTGATCACAGAAGCAGACCCTGGGAATTTTGCGAATTCTTCTCTGACAGGGTTTTTTTTTTTCCTTCCCCTTCCTCGTCCTTAATGGAGATCTTGAACTGCAGAGCCGCCGTGTCAGAACTCAGATGGTTAACATTCACTTCTTGCTGTTTTATTGCATATTACTGTGAGCGCCTGAGCAGCGGGAGCAGATTCGGGCAATTACAATCAAGTCAGGGCACACGCCGCGGCAGAGCAACGCGGGCATGATGAGGATACTGATGAGGCACTTATCGAAAACCCCACATCATCCGCACTCATCAGCCACAACATGTCACCCCAAATGAGGCATCAGCTGCCTTCGAAAGGCTCATTGCACAGTGTTTACCGCTTCCCTCGGACCCACTTTTGATTTTACGGTCAGAACTGGGTTCAAACAGCAGCTGTCTGGCAAGGCCAGATCTTAGGCTCCTCGCTGCTTCCCTGGGAGTCCTGGGGCTTTGTCTGGGGAGCATTGGGGAGCAGGGGCAGGCAGGGCGAAGGGAAGCAGGAAGGCAGAGAAGTGTCCAGTTTCGTTTCTCTCAAAGAGGAATCCCTTTCCCAGAAGGGGCCCTTGATTAATTTCAAGCACTAACACACAGTGGTGGCATAATGGCGGTGGGGGCAGGGAAGTAAAATAAGGAGCCTTTCAGAGATCTCCTTAAAATAGTAACGGGGTGGGTGGCACCTCTCTAGCAGACGCAAGTCCTCAGAAAGGTCAGTCCCTCTGCAAAAGACAGATCCAAGCAAGAGAGCTGTTGAAGTGGTAAAAAATTTTAATTCTTTCGTCATCAACTTGTGCTTCGGTGGTTGTGAGGAGCATTCATTAGCCACATTTGGGGGGTCGTTTTCTACCATAGGAGGAAGAGGAGATATCCCTAGTAATACTCCTTAAAGCTCGTCTTTGTTGGTTTGAGTTAATGCAACTTGCAGCAGAACACATTTGTTAAAGAAATCTAATTGTTCACACTGCAGGAAGAATATGAAAGCGATTTGCCATCTACTGTATTTTTCAGAATACAGGTGTATCTTTTCTGGCCAGGGGAGGGCATCTCCCTGTTATTTTCTTTGCACGCTGGTAATTTTTGTGGTTGGATTAATCAGTGTTATTTCTTTTTAAAGCTAAATGTTCCTGATTATGTAAAAACTCATTCTATACTAAAACATTTTGTTAGATCTAGATTGGTGGATCCCATACCAATGAGAACAACAGACTTGGAATTTTTCATTCTTCCTCTCAATATCTAGTTGGTGCCATCTCAACTGCTGGTGACTGCAACAGTTAATAAGAATGAGCAGCAATACATGGCATGGAGCCTGGCGCCAAGCAGAGATAATGTCGCATGCAGAATGTTGGTCATCATGCGGCAGAAGAGTAAGGAGGCACAGAGAGCCAATATGGCCAGGGTTCGGCCACAGAAAGACAGATGAGGGCACAGGATCTTAGAACAACCCTATCACAGGTCTGAAGTGCTCCTGTAGGTTCTGGGGGTCATAAACTCTATTCTTTTCAAGTTCAATCACAAACACTGCTGCCTACTTTTCATTTTTTTCATAGACGTTGGCATTAAAGTTTTAATATCTTTAAAAAAATGGAGAAACAGACTAACAAGACCCCTCAGTTTGAAGAAAGTTGAATTTGAAAGATTAATTTACTTGTGATGTAAGTCACTATCCACTCTTTGGAAGTTAACCAGAAATTTCAAAGCACAGTTCCTTAGAGGATACAGCTTCTCTCCATTTGCCTCAGGGATTGTGCTTTCCCTCAGACCCCTCTTTCCCCCAGGGCCCTTTGTTTAAGACTCCCATCAGGTTCTAGGCCTGGTGTTATGGTCTAGGCTTTTCTATCCAAACTCTTCTCTAGTTTCTGGGATCTTTCCCAAGTTTAAAGCCGCAGGTTTTTACTATGCACTTGGATTCCAGGGAAACTCCATGACACACTGTCAAAGGTGGCCACAACCTCCGAGAGGCATTCAGTTCTGTTCGCTGCAGAGCAGTCAAGGCAAAGGCTCAAGCATGTGACTTTGTCATTGTGGACTCCTCAGGGCCTCCAGGCTTGATGTTTTAAGGCCATTCTTTTGGGTGGTCGGTGAATATGCAAGGAAAGAGGAACTATAGATACAGAAAAGAAAAAGTAAGCCTGCACCATGGGAGAGAGGAGAATAGTGGAAGGTTAGACTGGAAGTTAACTCCTAAGTCTCAAATTCACCTTGGTCTTCCAAGTTTTGTTAATGACCCATTTTCACTAAGTGATGTTTCATTCACCTTTAGCATTTTCTTGTTAGCACTGAGTCAGTGGGTGCCACCTATCTATGATAATAGAGGAAAGGAATATTTATGGTTCATCAGATTATGGAAAGGATTCATGGAATAATCATATGCATTCACTGGACACTAACATTTTAAAAATATCAGCGATGTCTGCTAAGGGACACAAGCATTACTCACAATTCTTAAGAAAATTTTAGTATTGTGTTGCATACCTGTTAAATTTTTTATATATCGGCTACCCATCAATGTTTTGCTATTAATGGGTGTGAGGACAGGGAAACCCTGTAAATTAAATGCTGCATAATAAATTCTAGACAATTTTCCAAGCCAAGTGTAAAGGAGTCACTTCTGGAATTTCAGAGGAACTCACTGGTCAGATGGGTTTTGAGTCACCTAGTTCTGAACATCTGGCTCAGGAAGTCTAGAGAAAAAATGATTTTACAGATCCTTACTTGAAGCTTGGAGGAGCTCCAAGCAAGTACGAGAGTTTGCATGGGTGTACACACATATGCAGCATGTGGGTCTGCAGTGTGCCTGTGAGTGTGTGAGTGATCTCTTTGTGGGGTCATCATCCAACGCTCTTTGTGCTGCATATTCTAAATTAGGCAAAAGGGATGCATCTTTCAAATGCAGATCATGTTTGCATTAGAAGAGCAATGAGAACACTTGTCAGTTTCAGAACATTTATGTGCTAGAAGTACTGTTAGCAGAAGAGCAGTTTAGATAAATTCAAGACTTTTTTGCTGATCACAAACATTAAGCTTCACACCTGAAGCCCTCAACCCCCTGCTGTGCTCTAATCCTAGCACCATTCACCCTTAGAGACTCCGAGTGCTGTGCCTCAGCTCTCAAACCTTTGATTGCCCTTAGTTTGAATGCCACCACCTGCAAAAATGCCTTTTTATTCCCTTTGAGCCTCTTGAGAAGGAAGTAAAAATGATAATTCATGACAAACATTAATTAATTGTTTACAAGATGATCTTTTCTTTTTCCAACTTCTTGTTCCGCAGACATGTTGAACTGCAAGATCCCACTCGCGACGCCAGGATTCATCAAGAGGCCCGCATTGTTGTTTCTTACTGAGGCATAGGACCCACTACAGGCCATTGTTTCTTTAGCTCAAGTGGGCCTGTCTGGTTCATGTTAGGAGAATGGGGGTGACATGCATGAGTTCCCAAGTATAAAAGAACTACCGGTTCTAGGAAGGTCTGGGAGTTTAGCACTGGTGCAGAGTAAATAAACATTTTTCGCTACCTCTTGCTCCATGTGATTTTTTAAAGGTCAAGAGCTGCCATTACAGTATTTTAAAAGCTTCAAATTACATTTAAAGAACGTATCACTAAACTCACAGAAACCTTATTAGAATTTAGGAACCTACTGTGACTGTTTGGTCCTTGAGTTTGTCATCACGGGAAGGTGGGTTGTAAAAGGAATGCAGATGCCCCGTTGTTTCTCATATCCTGCAATTTGCTCAGAGTGCATGCTGCTCAAGCTCTTCCCAATTTTCGTTCAGAAATATGGGACATTTTGAGATAATTCTATTCCAAAATTTCATAGAATCCATATCATAAGTCAATAATTAGGATGGACAAGAACAAGAAAGGCCCTGACAAACATGTTCCAAACACAAGTGGCCAAGTTCCTAAGAAACCTCCAAAATATGTGTGCGTGTGTGTGTGTGTGTGTGTGTGTGAGAGAGAGAGAGAGAGAGGGAGGTAGAGAGAGAGAGAGAGAGAGAGACGAAGAGAGAGAGAGAGAAAGCAAAGGGAGATTTCTTTTTTAAATTAAAGAATAAAAAGCTTACTTGAAGGAAGTGTAGAATAACAGTGGAAAGACTTCCTCAGCAACTGAGGTTTTCAGATGTCAAATTAGGAGCCCTTAGATCACGGCTGCTGAGCTAAAAATCAATTCTATATTTTCTGAGTTAATACTAAGGATTGCACTTAACAGACACAGAGACTAATAAGGTATGCAGAAGGAGTAAAGCCTCACACACACGCACACACACATACTCACACACACAAATTCAGGCCTTAGTTTTGGCCATGATCCAGCACAATGATGTTTCAACCAGATTTGAAAAAAATCAATAACATCTGTGGTATAATGGTTAATTAAAGCAGCTCTTCAGCAGAGCTCAGGAGGAGAGACTCGGCCTGAAATTCAGACAGCTGAAGCTTGATTATCAGGAAAGAATGCTTTTTTAGCTATGAGTGGATAGGCCAAAAGCTGCAATGTGCCAAAATGGGGAGAAAAATTGCTTTTATTTTAACTTTCTTTAAGTAATCAATACATGCTTTTCACCTGCATTAGAACGCTGCTCAGATCCAAAGCCTGTTACTGCACTTCAGCATAAATTCTAGCTACTGTCTTTTGAACCTTTAGGTTTAAAAAAGGAGTCCCCATCTCCTGCAAAGCAAAAGAGAGAATAAAAAAGCAAAAGAAAAGAATATACAGTTTCGGGGGCATGCTCTTAAGACCAGTTAATGCTTGGACTCTAAGGTGACTTGAAGGCTTTAATGCGTAAGCTGTAGGCAAAGCTGACCTGAACTTGGGGTATTCAGAGGTCACAACCAAAGGAGGAAGGCTGCACAAGAAAGCTGCTAAAAATTCTCAAGGAAACTCTGAAGAACAAGGTCAAATTTTGCACTCTCTGTCTTCCTATTGTTTCAAGTATTGTGCTAGGGAGGTTTTCTTTACCTTTTAGAGGATGAAGTTAATGGAATCATCAATATCTCCTAGCCATAGATGGCAAGGTCATCAGGTGACTTCTCTAAAGCAACATAATTAGTAACGCCCCATCTGCCTTTTTTGGCACTTTGTTTTGGCTTTTCCTTCTAACATTTTTCTTTGATAGCAGAATCTGTGTCTTTGTATCATTGTGGTCCGATTTCAAGAAGCAAAGCTGTGTTGTCATCACCAGCTTAAATGCAGTCCTTACATGACTAGCGTACACAACTCATCAGTTTGTCCTTCTGCTGTTCATTCAGTAAGTTTTTCTTCAGGGTCAAGCACGTGCCAGTCCCTGTGCTGAGCAGCTCCTGCCCTGGGAAGTCCATATCCTGCTTGATGGTGAACAAACAGCAGCAAATACATTGGGAAAACAGTTTGAACAGTAGTGCATAGGACAGCTGCAGATTTTGAAGCACTGTCTAGTCCATTGCACTGAGAAAGGGCAAAGTCAGAGTCAGAACTTCAAGGAAGAGTGAAATTACAGTACAATTTTCCACTACAAGAAAGAGTTCTCAGGAAGAAAAGGAAGAGAAAGGCAGAAACGGCATTCAGAATTTCTATACATTTTGGTGAATTATAATATTAATTCAGAAGGATGTATACAGAAGTGATGCCTAGGGCTTTTTAAATCTTCAAATTTATATTTTACATTGTCTTTTTTGTTTTAAGGACCATCGAGATTAGAAACTCCAATAGTCCTTCCTTTTTAGCTATCACAATCAAGCAGTTCATGTTTTCACCTGACTACTTTCATTGGAGGGTGAAATTGATTGGAATCATCTCTAAATTTAATGCAGACAGAAACTCTGGCTTTTTCTCAGGGTTCCAATTCTCATTCTATGACTTTTCTTTTTAATCTTCTTCTGGGCCCCCTCTGAGGCCTTTTCCCACAATTTCAGAACATGAAGTAAATTTAGAAGAGCTGAGAGGTTGGTCCCCCATCTGAAAAATAGGAATAATACAGTGACTGCCTCAAAAGGTTGTGTGGCTTTGCTGAGCTGATTTCTTGTGAAGTGTCTACAACAATGCCTGGCACAGAAGAACACTAAGTCGGTGAGAATTAAATAAAAAATAGGTCCTAGCACTTATTCAGCACACGATTCTCCAGCTTAGCTTATTTTCATTGTAACTTTGATTGTTCATTGTGTTGCTTCAAATATTGCCCACTAGTTGTGTTTTCCCCTGTTTTGATATCAATTAATTCTCAACTATCATTTGGAGTATAATTTTGTCCTTTAGTGTTTGCCAACTCACACTTGAAGCCAATTATTTACTTCTAGGTTTTAATGTCATTATCCATATTATAAGATATGTTTTAAACTTTGTTGCCAGGTTTTCTTTCTCAGTAAGAGTAACATTTGCCTTTGCCTCTATCTGTGTAATTTCTATGATTTTTGAATTTTGAGGACTGTTGCATTGTTACATTATTTTTTCTGACTTGGCCTTTATGTTTCTCTTTTGTACATTGGTATATTTCCAAAATTTTCAGTTGCAATTTTACTTAGCACCCATCTTTAAGGTTTCTTTTAGTAAGGCAAGTGGAAGTAATTAAATAAAATTTAAACTGCATATATTTTAAGCATTTACCAATTTCAGTACCATGCTTTTTGATGGGAATACAGAGATGTAATGGATACTAGTTAGGATTTATTTCAGCTGCTATTAACAGAAACTTAAGTCCAGGATTTAAATTCACAAAGTTTTATTCACTTGCTTAAGATAGGACCAAAGCTGGGTGCAAGAAATGAGAGTTTGAAAATGTCATCAGGGGGTCTTAGAGTTCTTCCTTCTCTCATAATTTGATTTCTACTCAAAAGTCATCTCATAGTTCAAGCTGGTTGCTGAAACACTAGCTGTTATACCTTATCAGGCAATAGATGAAAGATGGAAATAAAAACAAAAAGGTTTGCATCTTCTCAGAACTTAATTGTGTTTCTAGCTGCAAAAAAGTCTGGCAGACAAACTTCCACTGGTTCACTCATTCAGCCATAAAGTCAGGAGTCTCGTGCTAACACAAAAGGGAAGCAAACCAATTTCATTGACCAACTAGCAATCTCTACCACAAAATGACTTATGGTTCAGAGTGTAGTGATAATGATAGGCAAATAGCTATGATGTAGTGAAATGAATGCTAGTCGGTTCATATAAAGTTATTGGTGTCTTCTTTTAATTTTCCATGTATTGATATTATTCTCTCTTCTTCTATAAAGACTTCCTCTTCCTTTCTTAACTTTGGCTTCCATCTCCCTTTGCCTAATCCCAACAATCTCCCAGCCAAAGGCACAATAGAACATAGCTTCATCTGATTCCCCAAAAGCCAATCTCCATCGATTTTTCAGGGACATATGTAAGTGTGGGTAGCACCCACAGGTCACAAAGCCACTTGAGAATAGGGAATAGGCCTTGGCTCTTTTGAAGGAGAGACTGTGCGTGGCTTGGGAAGCACTCCATGGCTGCTGAAAGGATGAATTCCTGCTCTTGCAAGGATTCCTAACAGACCATTCAGCTGTTGCAGATTTGTTACCTAAGAATGACTGTCTAGCTTATGTCCACCTACACAGAATGTTTTTTCCTAGTGCTGGGCCTGTACTTCCGCCAAGAAGCTTACAACTCTAGACATAGTCTTCAACCTCTCCAGATTGCATTTTCCTAATGTTCCTCTCTGGGAATTTTAAGTCTGGATAAAAATGAAAGTGACGGGATGGCCAGATAGCTTAGTGGACTAAAGCACTTGCTTAAGCAGAGAGCAGTGTCCAAGATTTGATCCCCCCAGGGCACACTGAGATGCTTATTGAGCCTGGGTGTGGTGGTGTGCCCCTGTAATCCCAGAGCCTGAGGCTGGGGGAGGCTGAGAACAGGAGAATCACTATGAGTCTGATCTATGTAATGAGACCTTGTAGACCCTGTCCTAAATACATTTTTAAAAAAATTGAAAGTGATGCTAAAAATATTTTTTTATTTTATTGAAGAACAAATAGCAATGAGACAGTTTCAAGACAAATTAACAGGACAGATTCAATAAATTAATACATTGCCAACTGTTTTTGAATGTTTTGGTATCGTACAAGGTGCATACATGATATTAAACTTACAGACATCATTATACCAGATGTCTCTAATCAGTGAATTAAGAGAGTGTAGCTGTTTACTTATTTTCTTATACCTGAATTATATCACAGATTCAATAATTAATACTTTCTACCTTGTTATCTTCCTAGTAGTTGTCCATAGTACTAGAAGCCAAAATAATATCTTGTCCAACCACTATTACTGCAAATCTTGCTTCTCATAGAATTATGCAGAAGCACGGCATATTTATCCTAACTGTACTATTTATACACTCACATCATGATTCTTCCTTTCTATACCCCTTTTTTGCCCAGACATGTCATTTTGTCTAGGTCTCCATTGTCTTTAAACCAATTTAGGTGCCTGAACTCGGGGACACAATCCAACACTGTGCAGCATTCCACAGTAATAGTGAGTTATCTGAAGAAGTTGTTGACTGTAGTCATTTACAGCTCAATTTATTATTATGGCCCCACGTTATATACCTCATTTTTACTTTTTTGCTGGGTGGTTAAGACTGAGATAGATCAAGACCTATATACCAAAAGATGTGGCTTTTGTTTCTGATGAGGTCAGTGAAGTCCCCTCAGGGTTTATCTTGTAATCCTGTACCTTGCTCTGTAGATCCTTAATCTGTGTCATCCATGCGGATGAGTCACAGCCAATGCTTGACCAGTTTGCTCTCTGTAAGAGCCTGAGAGAAAGTTTTCTCTCCATGTGACTCTCCCCAGGCACACTATACATCAGCAATCTCTTTCCTCTATGGCTCCATAATCTCCTTGATCAGAAAATTTGGGGCTCAACTGAGTTTCATGGTGTTACAGTACAGGTTCTCCTATATCCTGAGTCTTTGCTGACCTTGAAAGGCTAGGGCCAAAATGTTGGCTGGCCTTCCAGCTGTTCTATTTCTCCAATTTTTATTTGTGAACTTAGGTTGTTAACCATCCAGAAGAAAAGCTGATTAGTACCCTGCAGCATATGCCATTCAGTTTGCCCTAGCTATCTGACTCAATTCTTTTTAGTTGTTGTTGTTCATTTCTATTTGTATTTCTTCTTTTGACTTCTTAAACTAGGGAGACTATATGATATTTGCACATATGTGTCTGGTTTATTTCACTTATGAGTATATGTTCAAGTGGTATCCAGTTCAATATAAATGCTTCAAGTTTAGCATTCTTTATAGCTGAGTAATACTCTATTATATACAAGTACCACATATTTTTCAACCATTCCTCATTTGTCAGACATCTTGGTTGTTTCCAAGATTTTGCTATCACAAATTGTGCTGCTATAAACATAGGAACGCATATATCACTATGATATAATGTCTTCAGTTCCTCTGGGAAAATTCCCAGTAGGGGGATAGCCAGCTTGAATGGGATTTCCAGTCCTACTCTTTTGAGGAGTCTCCACACTGATCTCCACAATGGTTGTACCAGTCTACATTCCCACCAGCAGTGGAGAAGTATTCCCTTTTCCCCACAACCTCTCCAACATTTGTTGTTGGTTGATTTCCTTATGATATCCATTCTTTCTGGAGTGAGATGGTATCTCAGTGTTGTGTTTATTTGCATTTCATAGATGGCTAGCAATGTGGAGCATTTTTTCATATATTTATTTGATTCTTTAATTTCATCCTCTGAGAAGTGTAAAAATATTAATTTCATGTTTTTTTAACAAACTTAAAAAGCAGGAATCGGTTATAGCATTTCCTTTTACATTTGTCAAGGAAAAAATTTGATAAATATATAATGCAGACATGTTTTGGAAAAGTTATTGCAAGATATGTTTATGTATGTTTTTGTTTATATATTTATGAAAACTGAATTGCATAATATTCATTATGTTAATAACATTTTCATTAGTGTTTCTAAACCAAAGATAGCTTTTTCCTGTAATTAGAGAAAAGTGGCTTGCATGAAACTTCTAGAGATTATTTCACTGCATAATATAATGATAAGCATCACAAAGGATCTATATTGATCAGAGAGGAAGATTTTAGTTGAAAAGCCTAGCACCACGTATGATGAAAAATAATTCATTCACTCAGCAATACAGGCTACTTGTACGAAATAATATAAAAGCAGTAAGGAGTATTAGTCCAGAGTTAACTGAATAATATACCAAAGGTAGTATAAACATGTAACAAAATCTTTTCACAGAATGTGCAAAACTGGCCAGCCAAACAAACTCTAAATTTAACTCATTTGTAAGTGAAATTCAAATAGCTATTATTGCCTGGATTCATTCTGCTGGAGAGAATATTAAAACAAACTTCTGGCCATTTAGCTAGCAACACCATCACCTAGGGTTTATGTATTACAGAGACTGTCAAAATTGATAGGGTATAACTAGTATTAATACCTGGCATTTTCTTCTTAAACAGACTTTTAGGTACATTAGCAAATAAATCAAATGATAATCAGCAGGGAAAGTGCTATATTAAATAATTCCCATTTTATAGATAAGGACATAATGACAAAATTTCTTCAGGCAATTTTCACATCAGAGAAAAGTGGGAGTTGAGGTGATTGTATTCATAAGATGAAGAGAAACTCATGCATTCCCCAAATTTATCTTTAATAGTGTGTGTTTTATTTATGACATGCTCTTCCACCATTGGAGTAGATAGTACCGAGCTCTAGGAAAAGTTTGCCTCACTTCAGAATTAGCTAAAGGTTCTGTTGGTCATACTAATCTCTTAAAGTGTATGTTAATAATTGTGAACAATCTATAATTTACTAAATCTTTAGAAATGGTGTCATTTTTCACAAGTTTTCTGGTAAATTACCCTTTATTTCAAAGTCATTCCTGGAAAACTGGTTCTCCATTTCTTGCCCTGATATGTTTGTGCAGCAAGTGCAGCATTTTCAGCTACTTACTCTACATTTTTTATATGTTTCAATTTCCCAATCACAATAGTAAGAATAATTTGTGTCGTTTGGTATTCATAGAGTTGTGTTGTGCTAAATATTAATGAGAAGATATGTCAAACACATAGAGGTTTATTGACATGAGACTGAATACACAAATATGTCCATGTGCTTCTTACAGGTACAGTTAAAACTCATGAATGTCACTATTTTTATGTTATTAAAATTTCAGCTAGTTTATATAATTTATAAAAATCCCATACTAGTTTTTTCTTGCCTGAAATTGAGTCTAAGATGCTTGTCTCCTGTGTCTTTAAGAAAGTGGAAGTTTGAGGGGCCAGGGAGATGGCCCAGTAGAATAAGTGCTTGCCTGGCAAGTACAACGATCTGAGTTCAATCTCTGGTTCCTCAAAAAAATCTCCCTCTAAGAAAGTGGAAGTTTGAAAGTTTGGGAATGGAAAATATCTGTCTGTATTCTCTCAGGCTTTCACAGAAAGCAAATTGGTCACGCAATGACCATGACTCATCCACATGGGTGACACAGACAAAGGATCTACAAACTGCGGTACAGAGTCTCAGGATAAATCCCGAGGGGATCTGACTGACCTTAATCAGATACAAAAGGTATAATTCTTGTTACATAGGTCTTTCTTTATCTTGGTCTTAACCATCCAGCAGAAAAATATTAAACCAAAGTATAAGAAGTAAAACCATATTGTTAAGCTGAGCTGTAAAAGACTCATGTCAACAATTTCTGACACTGCCAGACATATGGAAAACCCAGTACTATTATGGGCTACTGGATTATTTTGGAATATTTTGCTGAATTCACACACCCATAATATTTAATTGACAAAACTAAACAAAAAGGGGATACAAAGGAATGACCATTTTGTATCTGTATATTCTAAATAGTTAAGATAGGTATACAGCTACATTCTCTTAATTCAATGAATAGAGGGATCTGTTCTAATAGTGTTTATAAGTAGAATATCATGTCTGCTTCTTGTACAACAATTAACCACTAAGAAAACAATATGCAATGTATTAATTATTGAAACTGTCCTAC